>WYDE02055037.1:0-12264 GCA_009867175.2 Adela reaumurella | reverse complement strand
CGCGCGACCGCCGCGCACGTTAGCCTTGTTTTTATTGGTCAGTGAGCGCGACATGGTGGCATTTGGTGGCTAGGTGCCCACGGGCCCTTAACTCACCAAGGTGTTTAGGCTACATCACTGGTACCAGAAGAACTGGTGCATTACGTGATCTAGCCGACCGAGTCAGTTTACATAAAAAAAATAAAAGACTATCGACTAGGTTTAAAAAAAATCAAGGAAAGAAAAAACAATCAAAATCGTATGTGTTTTCATGTATAAAACGATTTTCTGCTGAGAGCAGCGCTGCGACATTTTTGTAGGGCAATAATTGTTTTTTGCTGCAGAGTTATCCCTTACGCATATTACCATTATCTACTAAGTGAGTTTTTAATTTTTTCTGCTAACTTTTAATCCTTATAAATTTTCGTAGACTTTTTGACACTGATTTGTAGATAACTTTATCTTCTATACGAAACAAAAAACTGATAAAACTTTACTGATGTAACTTGTTTGGTTTACGAGATATTTGAGTTTATGTGAAGGCTGGCGCTCGATGTCTCGGCGCGCGAAAAAGTCTATAAAAAAATATAGTACATCAGTCAAATTTTTTGTTCCGTAAAGAAGATAAATTATCCATAAACCCGTGTCAAAAAGTCGACGAAAATTTATAAGGATTTAAACACTGAATTGAGAACGAGTCTATTTCATTCTTCCAAGGATTTAAACTTAGCAGAAAAAATTAAAAACTCGCATTGTAGACAATTATATTATGCGTCCCATACACTCATATCAGGGTCGAATCCATTCTATAGAGATAGAGCATGCGGCAAATATCTCCATTGGGCGTTTTACCTAATTTTAAAATGTACCCTCTTATGGATCCTTATTTTCTTGCATGGTCTCATGTTTGTTGTCAGAGTGACTGGTAAAACGTAAAACGCCCGATCCATTAGCCCGCCCTCCCCCGCTCTATCTATAGACTAAGCAGGGTCTATATTCGCTTATCCGCGAAGGCTGAAGAGATATATGGTGATCTGGCGAGGAGTTCCTCCGCTTCAGGATATTTCAGGCGGCTTTACGTCGTGCTGAGCCGGCAAAGAACACTTGCTTGGGGATTCACACGTTACTGCGAATAAAATACCGTGATGTGTCGCATACAACACGATTGCGTGTTTTACTAAGAATTTCTGAGAGTGAAGGTTATTATTGTATTTTTTTATTTTTTTTATATTTTTTTTTTTTATTGAAACTGACACGGTTTGGCTACATCACCAACAATCCTAGATGTGAGCCCATAACACCGGGTGAACTAAGCGCCATGTCAGTGCTTCCCCCTTTGATCGTGCCGGCTACACTGAACTGGTCGGAAAACACAAACAATTTACATAGCCGTTTCGACCGACGTTTCATTCAGTGCGGTGGTACCAACCCGGGCGGGTTGGAACCCTACCACCAAGTAAGATTAGGAGGGAAGGGACCTACACTTTTACGAGGAATCCGAACCTCGGCCACCCTTTAACGGTCGAGCGGTCACCCATTCAAGTACTGACGCACCCAGCGTTGCTTAACAAGCAATAGCGACAGTTGACTCTCTGCACCACTGAGCTATCAAGGCTGACGAAATATTTATGGGAAGCGCTACATTTAGCGCACGCCAAGCTAACGCTGTGGAGTAGCCCGACGACGCCCAACGTGCATCAACCTCACGGGGGATGCGAATACTATGCCGGCTGTCACCGAGTCTCCGGTCGCCATGAGTGTGATATTTTCATCGCTTCCTATCATACAAATATTTTCGAGGCTATTTAGAACTATATGTCGTTAGTAGTTAAGATTTAAGATAACAAAAAAAATAAAAAATATACACTTTTCTGCTTAGCAGTTGGCGAACTTATTCCGGAGGCAATCTCTTGCATTCACCCTTTATACACTACACCAAATTCGTATTGTTAGTGTATAGGTTTCCTCAAAGTGTTTTCCTTCACCGGGGTGCATTGAAATTTTGTACACAAATTTTAACCGAGATTTGAAAATCCGGAATAATTGTGCGCATACCTGGTATCGAACCCACGATCTCTCGGGTAAGAGGCGTGCGCTAATCAACTAGGCTACTCCGCAACCCGCAAGATACCTATTACTTATATTTGCTTCAGTACTAAAATCGAATGATTAGTACTATACGGATCAGTCTGCAACTAAATGCCTCTAGTCATTGGTCAGACGCTCGCTACTGTAGGTCGCTCGTCTCACTACTTTTTGCCGAGTTTCTCTTACTTTAACCAACTTGAAAATGCAACATTCTCTGCATCATAATGATAAACAGCGTAAGAAATGTTGTTATGTAATTGTTTTGTACAAAATGGGTTATGTTCTCTCGAGCGATACCCCTTTCTTGACGTTATTCGTTTTGGAGTCATGATCATGACTAGAAGTTTCAATAAATTTGTATAGAAAAGATAAGATTAGAAACAATTTAATGAATGATAAAGAAATTTCACAAAATTACAATTAAAATACAGGACATAAAAAATAGTAAACCTATACATTTCATTGAACATAAAAAAGTGGAACATATTGTCGTAAGACAATCTCTTTCTGCCCACCCAGCTGAAATATGGTTTTCACAAAAATGTATTGGTAGCTTACACACTAGCACCTTTGGTTTGATGTGCCTATCTCCATAAGCAAGACAAAATTTACTCTGTTATACCCAAAAAATAAAAAAAAAAAACATAGTGGATAAATAATACAAAACAACAAAAGGTAAATCAAAACAAAACTGTGCAGAAGAGAATGACATGACAGATGACGGAAACTACACCTTTTTCAGTTAAAATTCCTTGAATTGTATACATTTCATGACATAAGACATCCCCGATATTCGAAGCTATAGCGCTACCGTGTGATTCCCCCTGGTGACGTATAGAGCAGGGAACCCGAGCATATGGTAATGAGAGGGGAACGACGGCTAAGCCGCGTTCACATGCCAAACATTTTTTGCATACGAACGTTGAAGTAATGTGAACATGTTTATAATTGGCTCAATGTTAAGGTATGATGTATCCAATTACAGTTTACGGCATATAAATACAAAATCAATTATAATTTATACTGTTAGCTATACCCAAGCAAACACTCGTCACACTGGCCGTACTCGTCACAATGGTCACACTCGCTCGTCACACTGGGTGGAGATCGCGAAAATTGTCGACTGTAGTCTCGCTGGAGACGAGATGTCCGTGCTCACTCGCACTCGCCGTCAAGCTTATGCGTGCGTGTAGGACGTTGTGTGGGCGGGACTCGCTTGTCACGCCCCCACTCTAGCTCCCCGCACGCTCGACGTCAAGCGTATGTACGCTTGACGTCGAGTGCGAGTGAGCACGGACATCTAGTCTCAGGCGAGACTACAGTCGACAATTTTCGCTATCACCGCCCAGGTCACACCCGTCACCCTGGTCACACTGGTCACACTGGTCACACTCGTCACACTCGTCACACTGGTCACTCTGGTCACTCTGGTCACACTCATCACAATCGTCACACTGGTCACACTCATCTCACTCGTCACACTGGTCACACTGGTCACACTGGACACTCTCGTCACACTAGTCACACTGGTCACACCTGTCACAATGGGCACACTCGTAACACTTGTCACACTGGTCACACTTGTAACACTGGTCACACTGGTCACGCTGGTCACACTTGTCGCACTGGTAACAGTGGGCATACTGATCACACTTTGTAACACTGGTCACACTGGTTACTGCTGTTCACACTAGTCACACTTGTCACAATCGTTAGACTCGTCCAACTGGTCACACTCGTTAGACTCGTCCAACTGGTCACACTGCTCACATTCGTCTTACTTTCAATAAATAAAAAATACTTGCCACACTTGTCACACTTCTCACACATGTCACACTTGTCACTATTGTCAAGCTTGTAACGCCTGTCACACCAGTCACAGCTGTCACTTTTGACTTGTCACTTTTAATTTGGGTGTGACTTGAACTTCCAGTAACATTGTTCAGCTCTTACCCAGCCGTCTGTACAGCGTGTATCAATTTGTTATTTTTTGTAAAATTTAGTAGTTTTTTGACATTTTATAGGCGAATTTGACAGATAACTGTCGTTAAGAGGGTTCAGCAGGATCGCCTTAATCAGGCAGAGGTTTTGACAGTGGTTTCAATCTGATGTTATGGCTCACTGACTCACAAAGTATCTGAGAAGGCGAAAAACATTCATTACGCCATCCCATCCCCCGCTTCAGGCGTCAAAGTTATCAAAAAAAGAAGAAATAGAATTTGAAGTTTTAAATCATTCTATAATTTTGTCGTTTTTTTAAATGTGAAGGCCGAGAGATTTGAGAGATATCTGTCATTATGTGGGTTTAACAGGAGCGTCTTAATCAGGCAGACTTTTCGACACTGGTTTGGTTTTGATCGCATGACGCTCTTACTCATAAAGCGTGCGAGAACGGGTCAAACAGCCTTGACGCCATCCCTTCCATCTTATCGGAAAAGTAAATTTTCTTCTCTGACATTTTCAATTACTGTGGCATTTCGTGTAAAGATATTTTCCAACTCTCATCTACTCGTCTGTATAGCATGTTACACATTCGTAATATTTTTCTAAAATATTTCTCGTTTTTAGATATTTGAGAGTCGAATTTGACAGATAACTGTCATTATGCGAGTTCAGCAGGAGCGTCTTAATCAGGTAATCGCTAATGGCATGACTGACTGACTCACAAAGCTTTTAAAAAGTAAAAAAAAAATCATCCTTTACGCTACGCCATTCCCTTCCCCGCCTCAGGGGTCAAAGATATCGATAAAGGAAAGAATTTCTATGTGAAATATTAAATCACTCTGTCGAATCACGTAATAATATTTTGTCCCGCTTTCACCTAGCCGGCTGTAGAGCCTGTTACACTTGGGTATTTTTGGTCAGTGAAAACCGTGCATGCCTCCCTAGAGACGAAGTAATTCATTAAAAGACTAAACGTTTTCCGTCAAAAGACGACTTCTTTGCGAATGTATCCGTCATCTGGGTATTATAATATAACATTATATTATGTCATTGTGTGTGTCAGATTGGCCGAGCGGGCAAGAGCACGCCTCTCAAGCGGGAAGTGTGAATTCGATACCCACTGGGAGCACAATATTTGCAACTTTAGAATTTGTGCTAAAAAAACTTCCAAGCCGGTTGGTCACTGTGGAAGTGTATGACTAAAATCCTCTCATACCATGTAAATGAGAGAGGCCTGTACCCAGCAGTGGGATGAATAAAATGGATGCAAAAGAAGAAGAAGAAAGAAGATTATATTATATTATGGTTATTTTGAAGAAAGTAACACGATCATCGAAATAGTAATTGGACCTTTTCGTCCGCCTTATAGCTGGCATGGCGCCTCGCTGAGCTTGGTTTCGTGAGGAGTGGTGTTATTGGCTGTGTCCGATCTTCTTTTGAAGTTTTTGGCACTGCCACCCAGCCAGTTTTCTATAAAAAAAAAATATTTTTTGGAAACGCAAGAATTTGGCGCCGTCAGTGTGGATTGTTTTACCGACAAACTAGGTCTGCGAATGCCTTGCCGGCGTGACAGGTGCCTTTTTACGCTTCTCTTGAAGGATTCCAAGTCATACACTGCAGGAAACTCATTGGGAGGAAGTTCATTCCAGAGTTTCGCAGTGCGAAAATAAAACAAATACTGCAGCGCTTAGTCCTCAATTTAGTCAGCTCTACAGTAAAGGGACGCATTCCCTGTATGCTACGCGTGGACCTATAGTGAAATGGAGATAACGTTGGATCACTCATACACATTGATATAGAATGAATCGGTGATGGATGATGCATTAAACTTTAGACGAGATTACACGAGATTTATCAGCGTCATTGGCTCAGTGGTTGCGATGTTCAGTATTCGATTACCGAAGTTAAGTAATGCTGGGCGCGGTCACGACTTGGATGGGTGACCGCTTGACCGTTGACGCTGGTCGTAGTTCGTATTCCACGTTAAACTGTAGGTCCCTTCCCTCTCCTTACATGGTGGTAGGGTTAAACCCGCCCGGGATGGTACCACCCGCCCTGAATGAAGGTCGGTCGAAGCGGCTATGAAACATAGTTCGTATTTTCCGTCCAGTTCAGTGTAGCCGGCTGTAATTGAGGGAAGCGCTGATATGGCACCTATCTACATAATTCACCAAAGTGTTTAGGCTCACATCACTGGTACCAGAAAACTGGTGCATTAGGTGATGTAGCCTTCCGTGTCAGTTTCGATAAAAAAAAATGCACTAGCTGGGTCTTCGTGCCTTACATGCTGCTTGATATCTTGTCCGAATAATTGTAAAAACCCAACTCATCACACCACTGTTACCAAAATCTATTTTTTACCCTACCATCATGTAAGGAGACGGAAGGGACCTACAGTTTAACGTGGAATCCGAACCACGATCAGCGTCAACGGTCAAGCGGTCACCCATCCAAGACATGACCGCCCGGCAGTGTATGACTTTGTAGAAGGTAAAACCTACCTTGCGAAATGTGGTGGTCGGTGTTGTGCTGTAATTTACCGGAGTTCTTGCGGCACAACACCGATTTATCTGCTTACCCCGACTGTCGGGATTCAGCGTGAGTGATATATATGTCCTAATATTTACAGGACGAGCCAAAATTGCCAATTTATATCGCTAACTTCCACTTATTTTTTTATACGACAAAACCCAGAAAACATTATGCACCAAGGTTTTGCACTGGTCATATCACATGTAAACAGGCCTCCTTCCACTTTGATCCACAGTCTAGATCCACATGTGGATCTTTGGATACTTTTTTCAAACAGGGTGTTCGTCCGCGTTCGCGCGGATCTTTAAACGGATTTGAACGTCATACCGAAATGCAGTACAGGTATAGGCAGAAATTTTTAAGTTGAGGCCACACATACACTCGCCAATATCCATGAGTAAAACATGTATAGTTTGATTCAATTCATAATACCCAATACTCATCATATGAGGCACAAAATTATAACATTTGTTGAATGTATGTTAGGTATTACCATAAAGTAAGTTAACTATTACTTCGTAAATTTAATAAAGGTTTACTCATTGTACTTTGTAGGGGTTCAAGCCCTCTTCCTTGTGTTCTAGGGACATAAACTTATGAAATCGTTTTAATGTTATGCTAAGTATTATCAGACCGTAGTTGACTATCAATTCGTAAATATAATAGAATTTTACTCTCTATTTTAGATAATAATTAGTGCGAATATTAAAGATGAACAAAATGTCTTTCTTAGGAATTGAAATGAACTATACTCGATGGGCCGCTACCTGCACTTTCTATTATTATTACAGTAAGCTTCAGATAACAAGTGACGATTAACAAACAGCTATTTGTCTCTATCGCACCCGCTTAGTTGTGTAACGGACAGCACAATAGGTCTATTAGTTAGGTCGTATTTTTCTCGTAAGGTACTTGTGAATTTAGAGAGTGTTCTCTTCGTATTTCCTATTAAGTACCTATCGATTCAGTTGCAGCGTCATACATAATACCCTGTGTTAAAGTGCGCGTTTAAAACTGTTGTTATTGGTTGTTCTTTGATTTTAAATTTATTATTATTAATTAAATAAATAAGTAAATTATTTATTACGTGTTAAAAGTTGTGTTTAGTTAGTTATTACATAATATAGGTAGCAACCAAAAGTGTTTACTCATGGCTGCCAGAAATGTAGGTACCTATCTTTTATTTCAAAATGTTTTATTAACTACTATGTAATTATAATAAAATTGTTTTTTTTTTAGTTTTCTTAGTGTAAGTATAGTGAACATGTTTTTCTTCACTTCACCTTAAACTAATATTTTGTACCAACATTTCAAGCATGCTGTATATAGAGATGCACTTGTGTGGGTACTGTGTTCGCCTCAACTTATAAATTCTTTGCTATACCCGAGTTTTCATACAAATTTATCATTTATACGGATTTTCATGATTAGTATCTTATTTGTATGGAGTACGGATTTTCTATAAAGCTTTTCATAGAAAAAACACATTTACACGGATTTTCTAGTTACTTATACAGATTTTTAAAAACCTAGATCTGGCATCGCTGTATGGTTGGGTGGTCGGCGCGCGCCGGTTCCTCTTCTCCACTTTCCGCTTTGTTTTGTCGAATGAAAGAGTAAAATTTATAAATAAAACGAATAGTGTGGTTCGAAGAAAGGAGTATGCGAGTGTAACAGTCATTTTGATAGAGCATCATGTCGCGGCTGCGACTATTCTTGGCCGGGGTGTGCACCGCGGCGGCCCTACTGGGCGTGGCAGCACAGTATGAGTGGCAAGTGAGGGACGCATTCGACGAGATTCGAATAAGAATAAACAAGGTAAACGCTGAAAATTGCCCCATCACCCACCTCGAAGACCTGTATCTTCCAGAAGATGGCGTATCTCACCACCCCGACGTCAAAGACGTAAACATCAACCCCGTATTTCCAAATAGAACTGCGCTCCTAAACATTCATAACATGGCTATGAACCGCGCATTCTTTTGGAGCTACATCCTTCAGTCCCGCTTCATTCGTCCGGCGATCAACGACACTTACGACCCCGGCATGATGTACTATTTCCTGTCGACGGTGGCCGACGTATCCGCTAACCCGTACATAAACGCCAGTGCCATCTACTTCGCGCCGAATATGTCCTACACTTCGTCGTTCCGAGGTTTCTTCAACAAGACTATGCCTAGATTCGCACCTAGAACGTTCCGAGCAGACGATTTCAACGATCCCGTGCACCTTCAGAAGATATCGACGATGAATACGTTCACGAGTCTCGACCTCGGAGCTATATCCACTGAGAGCCTCTCCGATGACTACACCACCGATTACTACAGGATAAACGAATGGTATGCCAAATGGTTAGTCGACACTGTCGACAAAAGGCAAGAAGCAATTGACGAATATTTCTCCAAATACACACCCGATAATGTCGTCAGAAGGCACGATACGAAAACTACATACCAAGTAGAGATTCGCTACGCTAACAACACTAACGAAACGTTCACGTTCCACGGACCGCCGGGAAACGATGAAGTCCCAGGGCCCGTTAAATGGACGAGACCGTACTTTGACTGCGGCCGTTCTAACAAATGGCTAGTTGCGGCAGTTTCGCCCATTGTTGATATTTACCCACGCCATACGCAGTTCAGGCATATTGAATACCCTACGTAAGTATTTTTATTGTTTTTTTTTTATGCCTAGTGCTAAATACCGCACACGTCAGGCTAACGCAGAAGTGTACCCCGATATACTGGTCTTGCGTAAGCCTAATCTGTAAGCTTTTTGACGGGACAACGTCAAGTCTTTAAAATGTTAGGCCTGATTATGGGGGACATGCACAGATTTTTACTGACGGTGATGACCCATATGTAGCATGCTGTACAAGGAGAGAACTGGACAAAATCTTCTTCATTGGATAGAGGGTTTTAATACCTGGAATGTACTTTTTTCGATATATTGAACCCCTGAGGTGTGGGCGAGGATGGCGAAACGACTGATTTGGTACCTTGCACGCTTTCGAAGTCGGTTCGTCATAAGATCAGAATGAAACCACAGTCAATACATCCCACTGGTTGAGACGTTCATGTAGATCCTATGAAGTGACATTTACCTGTCAATTATGTCTTAAAATGAAAAAAAAACAACAAAATTAGCCAAAAAAATTATGGATGTGTTACATGCTTTACTGCCGGCTGGTTGAGGGCTGGACTAAATGTTCTTACGCCATTGGATAAAGTGATTCAATACCTCTAAGTATTTGTACTTTGTTCAATATTTTGTACCCCTAAGGCCGGGCAGGGGACGATGTTATGACACCCTTGTCCTTTTGTCACCTTGATAGCTCAGTGGTGCAGACAGTCAACTGTCGCTATTGATTGTTAAGCAACTTAAGTACTTGGATGGGTGACCGCTCGACCGTTAAAGGCTGACCGAGGTTCGGATTCCTCGTAAAACTAACCCGCCCGGGTTGGTACCACCGCATTGAATGAAACGTCGGTCGAAACGGCTATGTAAATAGTTCGTGTTTTCCGACTAGTTAAGTGTAGCCGGCACGATCAAAGAGGGAAGCACTGACATGGCACTTAGTTCACCCGGTGTTCTGGGCTCACACACGGATGTTGTAGGTGATGTAGCCAAACCGTGTCAGTTTCAATAAAAAAAAACCTTTTTGCACGCTTTGTGAGTCAGTTCGTCGTGCGATAACCATGGATCCAGTGTCAGAAAATCCCACTTATTGAGATGCTCAAGCAGAACTTGTGCAGTTACAGTTATCGGTCAAATGCGCCTGTCAAATGTCAAAAAAGAATTGCAAGTGTCACACGTGTCACAATTGAGAGCTGGACAATATGTTCTTAAGTCTTTCAATATTCGCCAATGTTCTTATGTCTTTTGCTATGACAATTAGTCCGTGTTTTCCGTAGAGTTCTGTGTAGCGGGATTTAAGGGAAGCGCTGACATGGCACCAACTTACCAACTTAAGTCACCAAACTGTATAGGCTGACATCACTGGTACAAAAGAACTATTTCATTAAGTGATGTAGCCATCCGGGCGGTTTCCAAAAAAAATCTCAATCAGTATACCTTCTTTATTCAGCATTATTTGTCAAAAAGAACTCCATGTTAGTGCATATTACTTATTACTAGAGACCGGATTATATGCAACAAAAAAAGCCCAAAATATGCATGCAAATATGCAATAAAAATAGCAAAAATATGCACGAAAATCCATAAAAAGTGCCAAAATATGCAACATGAAATAATAAAGGAAGTCATATTTTTAAAGCTTTTTTATTTTAGTAAGCTATTATTACTCAAGAGTACAATTGTATTTTTGAAAATATCATTTACAAAATGTATTTAACAACAAAGTTTACAATGTACCTTTAAAAATGTATAACTAAGTACTGTTCTAAATGTTCTGTAGACAAATTGTGTCTACGATCGCTTAATATATTTTTGTAGGCGGAAAAGGATCGTTCTATGTCTACTGACGTGACGGGACAGAATTTACATTTGGGTGCGATGTTGGGACTTATTGTGGCGGGCAACATTTCACCAGGCCCGTTGATGAAGCTATCAACTTGGCACAAGGGTTCAAACCCTGGGTTATTGTTCAGTATGTTTTCGAACTTTTCTTTGAGTTTGCTCGGGAATAGCTCTGGCAACGAGGAGTTCATAAGACAAATTTAGCGATCGGACGTCGTAGTGTCACTATGTGAGACATCTGAACGGCGAATGAGATCGAGATGAAGCGTAAATATGAATGATTTCAAAATTTTTGCTAAAATATGCAACTACCACAGAAAAGGATCTAAATATGCAAATGCATATGCAAATATGCATTTGCATATAATCCAGTCTCTAGTAATAACATTGCGAAAACTTCCGGCTCTTCTCGCGGCGAATTTATTGGATTGCTTCGACGATTTGAACAGAGCGTCCAGTTCATTGTCACGGAGAGGTCTGCGTGCCACGAGCGTAGCAGACTCACTGACCTTGTGTTTGACAAGGAGATAATTAGGGGAACTGGTTTGACTTACGATATATCTGAACGGTATCCAAGTTTTGTGTATCTTGGAAAGTCCATAAAATCCGTGGAGGCTGAAAATTTTCCACACGAAGCTCTTTCTGCCGTCCTGCGATATCGGTGAGTCCAGCGCATAGATATACTCCAGCGTTCTTCGCTCCTCGGTTTTGAGGTTACGGAGTCTGCTACTCTCGTAGCGTGCAGACCTCTCCATGACCTTTATCATCACGGAGAGGTTTGAACGCTGTGTTCGAAACGTCGGAGCAATCCGATAAAGTCGCTGCAAGATGAGCCGGCAGTTTTCACAATGTTGATTAACTACCGCGGTAATTTGAAAAGTATGTCTTATACAGTTTAAAAAGGCAGATTTTTTCATATGTTATGATCCGGCTTTGACAATATTATGAAATATCTGCCATCTGTTAGTTAGTAAGAAATAGCCGGATAGACCGGACACCAAATGTGATCGAATATCCTTACAAGTCTATTTAAAACAGCAATTCAAGTATGTACAGCTAGTTCAGACCTAAATCATTCGACATTACGATGAGTGGTCACAAAACTATGCATGCCTCAGCCGTCGATGACCTTAAATAAATAATGTAAATTATAACTGAAAAAGTTATAATAATTAATAAAAATGTTGCAAGGTGATTGTGGCTCTCTGTATGTTACAATTCTCAGACAAGTCGGTAGGGATT
>WYDE02054927.1:0-12265 GCA_009867175.2 Adela reaumurella | reverse complement strand
ATTTTCTCCCACTCAAGCATCTTGAACACGTCTTCTAGTGCATTTGTAAAGAGCTTGGGTGAGATCACATCCCCTTGGCTCACCTTTCCAAGTGGGATGGCGCGGGTGTTATCGTGGAGTCTCACAGTCATCGTCGCTGATCGATAACTTACGTATATCTTTAAAAAACGGACAGTAGACTTCATGCATGAAACAAGTAGGTACGAATCCTTAAAATTGCAAGAACATGTTATGTAGATAGTTAAAGTAAAAAACAATAACTAATATTACAAAAACATTATAGGAAAAAAAAATTGTTTTGAAAGTTTCCAAAGAAAACTGTAATTTCATAGGCTAAAGACCTGAGAGCTTGGAGATAACCTCTACGGACTCGTAAACAAAATGAAACCAATATGTATAATAACAAGGCTTTTTATTTTAAATGGCACTTCTTCTTAATTTAATCATAATTTAATTTGATCAGCAAGTAACACTGACTTTGAAGCCTCAGTTGAAACTATTCCTTATAATAATAATTCAAAATGGCGTCGTTTCTGTCACAGTTTCTATAAGAATAGTATAAGTAGGTACATATTATTTAGAGCTTTCTTTTTAATGTTAAAGAATTTTTCAGTTAGACGGTATAGTTCACTATGCTGTGAAAATGATTGGGACAGACCCCAATCCTCGTGACGCTAGAATAAAACTTTTGGCTGTACCGTAACACAAAAATTCTTTAAATGAGCTGAATTGCGAACTACTATTTTTGCGAACTACTATTTCTAATAATAAACCAGCAACTTTTCATGTATTTTTTTAAAATATAGACGTTCTAAATTATTTTGAAGTGAAACTTCTTCAGGTGCGGTAGGGAAAATTGGTTGCAGCGAAATGTGAAACGATTGAAGTTTCACTTCTAGTGAATTACTGTTACTGCTTACACATACTATATTAATCTTATTTATTTTGTTCATATTTGGAAAAGATTTGAATATTTATTATTTATGTATTAATGGTAACCAAACGATTCTTTGTCTTTGCTAGATCTTGCATGATGCCTTAACAATAATCACATTAAAAAAATCAAATTAGGGTACGTGTGCCAGTGGTAGGCACACTGTAAAGTGCAAGATTATTATTATTATGTATCTAAAACTAAGTATTGCTGTATTGAAGATCCTGTCGTAATACTGTTTATTATTGTCTACCTTTTCATCTGAAATAAAATATAATAAAAGGTATTTTTAACTTAAGTCGGTAACTGCTTGATCGTGTGTACTTATACGCAGTACTAAAAGTGATTTTATTAAATTATTTAAAATAAAACGTTATACTTTCAATTCAAACAGAAGAACTGAAAAAAATGTACTAGGCTTTATCTATCACAGTTATAAATTGATAATGGGCCAAGTATATGAGTAGGTAATATTTTTACGGTTTCTTAAATATTATGTTGATGCTTCAAACTTTCTGTGCAAATATTATATACATAAGTACGACTAAATACATATTTTTCTTTTTATTTCTATATTTAATGCTTGGGATAAGATACTTTTCAAATGTAAATGTATGGTATAAATGTTATGTTTAAAATTATTTTTCTACGGCAAATCAGGTAGACAGCTAAAATTTAATAATAAAGAATCGTTCACAAAAAGGTTCATAAAAGCCTTTATCCCAAGCAGTGTATACACATCGTTCACAATATTTCTAAATTAAGTAGATATATAATATATCATATTTTTAATTCGAAATTAATTATTATTTTACTTGTAACAAATATAAATTTGTACTGACAAATATTTTAATGTATTTAACCCAGTTTACTTGATTTTGCCTTCCAGATTTTACCCCAAGGAATAAAATTAAAGGCACACGTCATTTCATACCGTCACAGTTTTATGAATTTGATTTAGAAATACTTTTTTTTTTTATAATACATAATTTGAAAAGTAAGATGAAACGATTATAATATGTAGATATTTGATTCAACGTTGGTAAATTGATTGAAAATAAGACACGTAAATTAAGTAAAGACTAACAAACTAATAATTTAAAAATACACATTAATGAATTAAATTAAATTTGGCTTAGTCAGTAATCTATTGCAAATATGTGGAAATCTTGCGTTTTTTATGAGTGCATTATGTAGTACGAGTATGCCCTTACTTGCTTACAAGCTTATGGCTTTACAAACAGGCAAATAAATAACTTCTATTTTTACATTTAATTATCCCAGGATTTAACGATGGTCAGCAATACATTAAGTACATTATATGAGTATTTAATGAAAAATAGATTAAAGCTAGACAGAATTAAGTATGCATGTAGATACGTAAATGTAAGTAAGTATAATATCATAGGACGTGTTATTGTATCAAAAATATACATAATAATGTTGAAATGCGAAGCATAACGTATGTAGGTACACATAAATAACAAACAGTCGGTGCTAACATTTTTAAAATACAAAGTGATTTTCAGGTACATACGTAAAAATCAGGTTTATTTTTATATGTAGATTCTTAAGCAATCCTCGACGCGTCCAAGTAGATATTACCTAATTGTTCAAATCAAATAATTTTTAAGAAAATACAATTACTGTTGAATCTGTTAATCGTACTCAGCAATATGTAAGTATATTTAGACATTGGGCAATGATTATATGCGTCACCCACCACACAAAACTGTCAACCTCTAAGTTTTATAAATAAACTGAGGTAGATATAATTTTGTGTGATATCTTGCAGTCCAATGCCCAACGTTAGACTCAGATAAAAAATAAACCTTCACACGAATACAGAATTACACTTAAAAGAAAAGGACCAACGAAAGAAATGTAAAAAAATCTGAAAAACAAGTCACAGGTAATTCCCGACAGGTCTCAGTTGTCATCGCACGTCACTATATTTCAAGCTGGTGAGGCTATACGTTCGTGTTTTCGTCTAATTTTCTGAATTTTATATTCAGAATAGACGTTATTAGTATTTTATGTGCAAACATACCTTTCTTCTCGGAAGATGTTTTAGAATCTCTATAATAGATTTAGAATTATTGTTGAAAATTAAAATGTTATAATAAAATATATTAAGATTAATGCTTAAATCGGTTTACAGTATTCCGATTTAAGCATTAACATAATTACTCGCGTCACTTAAAGAACTTTTTGATTTGTTAACGTCACTAGCATATTCTTCAGAAAATTAGACAACTAAACCAACGTCATTTGAAACTTATAATATTAGACGTGTTAGAAGCGTCATTCATCATGCTGATCATCCAGAGCATTCATTCATTGGAACTAAACTTTTCTATATTTTTGAAAAAAGTAAAAAAAAAATTAATGGAAGCCTATAGCAAAAAAAAAAATTTTGTTGAATTTTAATAGGTACTAAAAAAATTCAATTGTTTTCGCAAAAATGTGTTAAAAGCGAGAAAATTCACGGTTTGCTGAAAAGTCGTATGTTTACTTCTAGAACAAGGTGATTCTTTTGTTGTGGTTCTGTACATGTACACGCTATCAGTGCTCAAGGCTTTTCCCGGGCGTTTAGAGGCAAAAGCTAACCTCGGCGCATGAAGCTTATACTGGGGCAAGGTTTTGTTGTGCTATCGCATTGAGGTATTAGCATACAATTTTACATTAATTATAATAAGCGAACAAAGATTATTATTAACGCAGGCAAACACTTATGTGAAAATAACGGCAGTGAATCTTGGGCTTGTCAGAAGCATCATGAAAGTGGAATAGATGCAGTTAAAATGAGGCCATTGAGGAAATTATCTGGTGTACCTTTGAAAGATAGGCAAATAATGTATAAGAGAAGAATGTGAATTGAAAGAAGACATAGTGACAAGTATACAGAAAGGTATGCTTAGATGATTAGGACACACATGGTGAGAATGGATGGTGAGAGAATGAGCAAACAAATATTTGAGGCAAACGTGGAAGGAAGGATCGAGCGGGGCCGCCCCAGCGAACATACGTGACGGTGGATGAGGCAAATTATATGTGTCGGGAAATGTGTTCAAATGCCTCTACCTACCCCTCCGGAGAAGACGCGTGGTGGTATGGTGGTATATATGGAAAAAATGTAACTTACACTTTTCTACTTAGTTTCGTTAATGTAAAAGAATTTTTCGAAAAATCAACATAAACAGACAAATCTCCCCGTACACCTTATAATTAGTACTCGCAGAGATAAAACTCAGTATTTTTTTTTTATTTAACTAGAATAATAAACTTTCTTATCCCTAATCAATGAATGAATAGCTTTGGATGAGTTCTAAAGGTTTCTAGCGTTTCACAAGTTTATGTAATTTGAAGTTTTTCAAACAAAATTCAATATGTAAAAGGCTAGTAAAATTATTAGAAAAAGTTACCTGAAAATTTGCAAGTGCGACGAAAATCAGTGAGTTTGAAAAATTGAACACGCTAACAGTTTTCATAGGTGTGTTTCATATCAAATGCGTGCATCCTGCCTGACACACAGAATGTACAGAACAAGTGTTTTCTCAGTAGCATTATCTTACTTACAGGTATACATGAGTATACAAAAAAACTTCTAAGCGTTTCGAAGCAAGCTAAAAAACTGCCAATTAGATAATTTGTGTATAATTTTAAAATTATGTCAGGTATAGAACAACTATTGTTTCCAGATAACAAGCTATGTTGTAAACGGTTATTAACGTTTCGTACCATTGGTTTTTCTTTCCATTTTTTCAATGTTAAAAACATCATTGCTCGGTACCCAATATCGGTTACCAATATCGGCTATGCAATAGACGCAGTTCATGCATTATTAATTTATTAATGTATGCACTCTCAAAATTTTCAAACACAATATTGTGTTAACGGATTGAAATAAATACACGAACTTTTAATACCATGAATCGTAGCACTGCGAACAGTATTTTTAAGTCACTATATGTTTAACCTAAGTGTATATAACATTTGTGTGTAAGTATTAAAAATAAATAAACGTCATTTGGCTTAGTTCGTGTTAGTGTACGCACACACAATAGAATTAAAATACTGTCAACGTGTTCGCATACAGGAATTATATAAGTATAAATATTATAAATAAAATAAATGTATGACTGAGTGATACATCTTGTACTAGAATGTCAATCGTACACACCCAAGCACACAGGAAAATATTATGCATAATTAGATTAGAATAAATTTGAAAAAAGTGTGTTAATACATGCTTTACTAATAATAATTAATTTAAAAAATTCAACTAACAACAAATATTTAAAAAATTAACGCGACAAGATGAACAGTGGACAGTGCTCGAATTTGCTAAACAAACTACTATAAAACATATTACTATGTAATATAACTTGAGATATCTAATATCGAACGTGGCTAGGAAACTGTAGTGAAGCCGTAATATTCACACGAAAATGTCTCGTTACGAATGTTCCTGACAAACGTAAGTAGTAGTTTATTTACTTATTATTTAATTGAAATACATTAGTAATGGCTTAAATGTGAAAGGGAAAATGTTAGTGTAATGTGATGTTATAAATATTTTTTATATGATGTATTTATTCTATTTTTCATTTAAGACAATATTCTTGACAGTAAATATTTTTAAATTAAATAATAATAGGCATATTTTGATAATATTTTATACGTCAACCCTCTTTTCGGTTAATTAATAAATGATTGAATTAAAAAACATAGCTCATACATGCTGCAAGGAAATAAATTTAAAGCAAAGTTTGTTAAATTTTATAAACAAATCCTTAAACATACGCTCTAACTGAACTATTAGTAGTACGTACTTGGGCACAAAGCTTCGGTTATAATTTTTATGAAGGTACAAATATTTTTTTCGTTTGTATACTCTTGAAATTATTATTTCTAATTCAGAGTAGTAAAATGTTCGTGTTTAATGTCGAGGGTCTGGAACACCCAATTTCAGGGTTTCCATTATTGAACATATACATACATGTATGCGCTAGTTTTTTTTATATAATATTATGTGAACGCTTTCAAATTTATTTGTCATTAATATATTGTCAATAATGTGAAATAGATATATACTGTACAATATTTTTAGACAAAAATTGGGATTTTAATATTTAAGTGCATTAAAAAAAAATTACCAAATGTTTAGCAATAAAACTAACTCTAAGTATGCATGTTTTAAGTTCTTAAGAGGCAAGGCAAGAAACTGTGAAACTTAGCAAGCCACCTTAAGAACTTAGGAAAGTTGGTCAAATGTGTATATTAAATAACACGTGTATACAATATGTATCATTCTTAACAGGCAAAACATTCTCTATCTAGTAAATGTTAAGGTGACAAATTGAAAAATTTATAAAGTGCTCCAAAATAAAACAAAACTTAGGGTAAACGCTCCAAATACTTATTCGATTTTTGAGCCTCTATTCATTTTATTTTTACACAATATTATACGCATTAGTAGGACAATTGGAAAAATTAGATTCATTTATTATCTATTTTAATACCTAGCTAAGAGTATTCCGTTATCTATTCTAATTTCGATGAGTTTTCGCTTTAATACACTAAGTAAATTTACACGTAATTTAATTTTATGTAATTTCACACGTTTTCGTAATACATAATGTACTTACCGTGGAATTCAAAAGGTAACGACCGAATATCTTCGATTAGGCTATAAATATTGACATAATTTCACAGAAACCCAATGAATATATATTTTTAAAGAAATATTATTTCAAATCATAGGCTGACGAATTCTAGGATGAAATAATATATATATACCTACCTAAAACTAAACGAAGTACCGATATGATTCTACTAATAGAATTAGGTACGTTTGATTCTATCTATGATATGATTCTTATTTTTTTTGGTGATATGCAAAATAATTTCGTACTATGATTCTTTAAATATAAATATCGTAGTTTCCTAATGGCAAAGATACATTGTACATTTGTAATGAGGGTGTAATTTAATGTGCTTAGTATGCAAATAATATGACTAGCATAAACATTATGAGAATGTTATAAGAATGAAAATACTTGTTTTTACTCGAATTGACTTTTATGTGTACTGTACTGAACTGTGTACTCCTTCAATGTGAATGTAAATAATTATTTTGGTAATTCATAGTGATTTGGAGATATTTTACATATTAATGATTTTTTTAATCGCTTTCCTTCTGAATTCAGATTTATTTATTATATTATTTTAAATTATTGGTGTTCGCTTCTTACTCTATAATAACTATTTACTATTTTTTTTCAAAATAATAAATCGCGAAGTATACGTAGGTATCAATTCTAAAATTATTAACGAATGATTGATAACAGTTTTTTTGTTAAAATTAAAATAACACTAGTGTACAAATTATAGCGAAAGACCCATACCGTAAGTACATGCAATCTATTTTTTTTAACAAATGCATATCTTTCGCTCTGCACATGCGGCGTGCAAATAACTTCGTCAATGAGTTCATGAAAGCACATTACAATTTCCAAATAAATGTACACTGTATTATATAGTCATGATGGTATATTTCTTTGCATTTTCATGAATTCAATGCTCTAAAGTGTGACAGGAAGAAATGTATTAGCTATAAATGGTTTCTGTAGGTATAACGCAATCTATTTTGTTCTAAAAAAATTACAATTCAACAATCCTGCCTGACGTTCATAAACTATCTTTATAACACAACCTTAAAAGTTTCATTAGTTTAAACTAGCGATAAACTGTCATGCCCTGTTTGATGAAAAAATACTTAGCATATATGTAAATATATAGGAATAAAATTATTATGTATTTAATTTCAGTAGAGGGAAAACGTTCAATAACAAACTGACATAGTTAAAATGTATAATTAAATTTACGTTACGTAAATGTGTATGAATAATGCATAATTTTAATTTGATAATTTCAATAAATATGTATACCTATGGCCACGAACGTCGCGTCGATAAGTAATTGTATTGCTAAATGCAGAACTTTTGCCATGACGATCCCGCGATAGTTTTTACGTTTGTAAATTCTGCTATACATACTTACTATAAGTCCTTATTTTTTCACCATACAGGACATTTTACGAGTTTCAAATTATTGAGGAACAAATTTTGGATATAATTTCGACCAGTTGGGATCACCATATTTCATTTATCAGAAATATTTAAGTGCATTCGATCTAACGCTACGACGCGGTCGAACACTGAGCATTTAAAATGCTAAATGCAAACTTTGATACACATTCGAATGCTAAAAACGAATTGAAATTGCATTTTGAATGCATAACGGAAGACATCGTCCTAAAAGGATTCAAAACCGGCCAAACGGAATCGTCATTGCTAAATCCTAAACCAACTGGCCGAACTCTACCTACCTATTAATGAGTTGGACGAAAACGGGTATAAGCTATACTATTTGTGAGTAGATTGTAAAACTAGATTGGTCCGTTTGTCCTCTATTCACGCCGTAAACACCGCTTCGCTCACCCCCTCTCTCTCCTCCATTTTACTTAATTACATATTTACTATTAACCTCACGTAGTGATATCCATTTGAACCCCCGTAAATATTAAACGTAGGTACTGAGATGATTCCTTTGTTGATGCTATTTAGTTCGAAGAGAAAAGCAGCTTTTTTCAAGATCATTCAAAAAATAAGTGCGTCGTATTATAGCGTACACGTATGTAGGTACATTTTAATCAACTACTCTGATTTCGCGCATTATTTTAGCTTATTTATTTTAGCTACTCTCAGTACGTGTTATGCTATGATTTATATGTTGTTCGATAGTGACAGTTTCTACTGGTCGATAGTATTTTTTTCTATTTAGTTAGAATAAGCATCAGCACTGGTATCATCTTAATATGCATTATATTTTCGTGTCGGTGAAAGCATTAATATTAGAGCTCTAAAAGCATAAATTGGAATGTGCGACTATTTTTCAACTTATTGTTTAGTATTTATAAGTTATAATTATAAAAATCGCAGCTTTAAAAGCTTGGATTTTTGTAGTTACAACTCAATTACACCATTAACGATTTTGAATGGAATACTTTTAGTGAGCATTATACAAAAACATGCTTTGTAATTGATTAAATTTTGTATCAAACTTTATTGACATTTTTTCAATAACCGCACCGCTAATAAACTTTTGCATTAAAAATAGTACAGTAGTAGTTGAGAAAACTTAAAATAATTTTTTTGATCGAATCATTTTAAGGCCAGAATCTAAATGATTAAGTTCTTGCGGGAACGGCAGCAAACTTTTAAGCGGTGCTGGCATTGAAAAAACAAATAAGCTGCTGGGAGGTTGAAACCGGAACAGCGGTCTCGAAATAGAGGACAAACGTTCCGTGATAGTCTCATCACCGCAGGCATGCGAGAAGCACCATGACCAATAATAGCAAGGGAACAGTGCAGGTTCTGCCCAAAATAGTTTCTAAAGGAAGTCGCACGAGCGGGCTGACCGCTGAGACGTGGTTACACATATCCTCCTCGCAGAAACACATGTGACCGGTCCCAGAACTTTCCATCATACAAACGTGGTCCACCATGAAAAGGTTAATCTGCAGCTGCGATGTACACGTGCGGCGTACCACCTCGTACGCTGAAACACAAAAGTACTATATGTAACATACAAAACCTTGCTAGCAACACAGCCACGTCAGTGAGGGTGCGGCGGGTAGTGCCTTCCCACATGAGTTCACATAAATCAAATATCAGTTAGTATTTCACAAAATAAAACAAAGGTATAAAAATCATGGTTACAGGATAAAAAGGATACCTAGTCTATATTGCTGATCTAAGGTAAAATAAGTATTCTGCCAGTACTTTCAAAACTATTAGAAAAAATGACGTCTGATCAATTAACGTTACATAATATTAAACAATCTGAATTAATTCCTTGTATGAAAGCAGGTTTCCGCAAAGATTATAGCACAAGTACAGCTCTATCACATATCATCGACGAGGTTCTAGCACTGTCTGATGAGGGCAGGCTATTTTAGTTCTGGTAGATTACTCAAAGGCGTTAGATTGTCTTGATATACCTCTCCTTATGGCAAAACTAAAGTACTACAACCGGGCCTGGGACAAGAGTCTTGTCACAAGACGCTGTAAAACTTTTTGAGATATGACTAAACGATTAGAATGAAAACGACGAAAACGACTAGATGCCGAAACGAGGACGCAATGACCCAAGGCTGTCCACAGGGATCACTATTACCGCCCTTGGTTTACACTATACATATTGCAGATATGAGTCCGGCGCTGAAGTTCATGATGTGCCAAATTTATGCAGACGATACCCTATTCCACGTTGATCGGATCACCATCGCCATTGATATTGGTAATCAAAGAGGAACTGAGCAGCGTTTGGCAATGGTAGTCGGAAAACGATCTTGCGTTGAATCATAAAAAATTCAGTGTTCATGGTTCTTAGAATCAAAATTCCAAGTGTCTATGGTTGTGTTTTTAAACCATCAATTAAAAATTGACCATATTCCCGTTCCCATGGTAAAACAGTAAACTGATCTTGCTATCCATACCTATATGTAGACAGCAACTTACGATTCGAGGAGCACATAGGTAAAACAAATCAAAATAGGTAGCATTTGCTAAATAGGTTTTAAATAGGTAGGTTGCATTTAAAAAATACTTTACAAAGTGCAAGAGCTTTTAGCGTATAATATTAGAACTACTCTTACCGATGCATTAGTGCTATCACATTTCAATTGCTGTGATACTGTCTATGGGGCCTGTATTTACAAGAATACACAGAAAAAAACCTGAACAAAATGCCTGCATGAGATTCTGCAGGCCCATTGGTAGAAGAAAACATATTACTCCCTATCTATTTACATTTAATGCACTTAACTTGAACAATAGGCATGTGCTGCACCTTGGCAGCCAGCTTCACCGATTTGTCAACACACGTGCTCCGGAGTTATTATGGGAGAAGCTTGAGTGGGCAGGAGCAAAACACGCTTACGGAACATGAGGTGTGTACAAAATGCCTGTATGAGGTTCTGCATGCCCATTGGTAGAAGAGAGCTTATTACTCCCTATCTTAATAAATGTAATTTACTTAACATGAACAATAGGCGTGTGCAGCCATTTTATTCGCCCCACTGCTGGGTACAGGCATCTCTCATTTACATGAAATTAGAAGATTTAGTCATACACTTCCAGGGTGACCAACCGGCTTGGAAGTGGATTTTCTCACGATGTTTTTCCTTCACCGGAGTGTCAGTGGCCATTTAGCACAAATTTTAAAGTTATAAATATTGTGTTCCCAGTGAGTATCGAACACGCACCTTGGAGCACCATCTTGACGCAGCAGCCGTTACAGGTAATAAGAGGCGGCTGGTCGCTTGGAAGCGCCGTGTAGTTGAAAGGGTACTTGCAGCGCGGGTCAGTCCAGCTGTCGCACTCGTAGAAGTGATAGACAGACCGCCGTGTTTCTATAGTAGTACTTACGGCTTTTGCAGTAGCGCACCATCTTAACGCAGCAACCGTTACAGGTCATAAGAGGCGGCTGGTCGCGTGGAAGCGCCACGCAGTTGAAGTGGTACTTGAAGCGCCGGTTTGTCCAGCTGTCGCACTCGTATAAGTGATAGACAGACCGCCGTGTTTCTATAGTAGTACTTACGGCTCTTGGAGTAGCGCACCATCTTGACGCAGCACCCGTTACAGGTCATAAGAGGCGGCTGGTCGCGTGGTAGCGCCGTGTAGTTGAAGGGGTCCTTGCAGCGCGGGTCTGTCCAGCTGTCGCACTCGTAGCAGTAGATAGACCGTGCTGTAGATGTATGCACGCTTTAAATTTTTTAGCAAATTTATTTCACAAAACCGAGGTAGCATGTTAATAATAACTCCCGTACATAAATAAATATATGGTAAGCTAGTACTTAATATGAAGTTTCAAACTCGTGAAATAAGTACATGAACTTCACACCAATATACCTAAAGTTTCCCCAATGTTGAAGGACATCTGCTTGCACTTTGTTAGCACACACACGCATTTTTGTAATGCCGAGGAGTTTTACTAATCTGCTGCTAAAAGTAAGATAGGTATATAGGTACAAACAAGTTTTTGAGCGCACGTCTCTTACTCGAGAGGTTTTGAGACTTTCCAACGTCTTCGCATGGTTCGTTGCAACCAGCAACGTTTCACTTGAGGCGTTGGGATTAGGAATAACCCCACCACAATACAAGTGCGTGCTTTATGGTACAACACCAATATAGAAATTTTTTGTTTGATTTTCCTTGCTTAGCATGCAAGTCGCTTACTGAATCTTAATCAGAAAAATACGGA
>WYDE02054816.1:0-12271 GCA_009867175.2 Adela reaumurella | reverse complement strand
TTACAGTAAACACATTTTCAGTTTTATAATTCTATAGGAACATAGTAATTGGTCTTGTAAACCCAAATTGATTTAGACTTTGAATAAATTCCACAAAATGAGGGTGTGAGAAACTAAGGCTTTTTGTATGCAGTGCGAGTGATGAAGCATCCTCTTAAGGGTATTTTGTGGACAAGGGAATTTTTTTTTTCCAAGGCATACATAAATTACTCGAGAGATCGGAAAAATGTATTAGGGTTAAGAGGGAATAAATAAAGGAAAGTAGTATTGTATTTTTATATAATCTCCTTACCCGCTATTCCGCAAATTTAAAAACGCGTCCTCGTATATTGTTTTCTTGCGTGATTGTGGTTAATTCATCCAAGAAAATTTCAAATTAATTTCGACGTGATATACCTACTGAGGCCGGTGAAGATGTGTCTAGAAAACGGATTTACCCACAATTGAGTAAGGAGTCACTGAGCTGGAGACTAGTGCACAATTGGGCCCTGGACCAGCGCATACGTCCGCAATTGAATAAAGCCAGTGTACCTTATTGAGTGGGTGCACTTCGATGCGGGAGGCTCCGATGTCGTACAGGTCTCTCTCCGCGTCGTACTTGAGGTCGTTGGACACTGAGATCCAGAGCGCCCGCTTGCGGCCGCGCATGTGGTTCTCGAATATGATGCCTGCTATAGTACGCCCCTTGCCCACACCGGCGCCGTCGCCTGCGAAATAAGTTGTTCGTGTTGATTTATTTAAACCTTGCGCCCTATACAAATAAATACACATTGTGAAAGTTTCTTGACCGTTTTGGACTTTTAGAGCCTTAAATGGGGTTTCAGACACAATAGGAGGACAATAGGAGAGAAACATACAATCTTTACTATTTATAAGACAGTAGCGATGGATTTGTTTGTGCGCCTTGCCATCATTCTCCTCCACTGCGTTTTGTCTCCGCTGGCAAGGCCAGCTTGTAGGTCATGTCAACCAGCTCCACAGATAACAGTACTCACCAATGAGGAAACCGGCGCGCGTACCGTCGGGCAAGAAGTGTGTGTGAGCCTGTGAAGCATACACCACGGACTCGAGCTGCAGAGCAGACATGCCGCCGCTGCGTATTGTCTCCTCCGGCAAGGCTAGCTTGTATGTCACGTCCACCGGCTCCACGGAAGACAGCGACGCCGTCTCGACTACCGGATCGGGGTGCTTGCGGCCTATCTTTACTGTAAATCCAACAAAACACATCAGTTAACCATTCACTTTTATGACCTTTCTTAAAAAAGTACTGCGACGCTTGTTTACCATGTCTAGTGATTGTATGTGTTAGGATAACGTGCATACATTGCAGCTTTGCTTCTCACATGTATGCTAAGTTTTTGATTTATTGAATTCACTTTACGTTTACGCAACACGAAATAACTAGCGCTTCTTTTTGCCCCCATTGAACTCATAACTTTAACATATTCATTCACGATTGCTTAGTTTGCACACGTCGCCGCCGCACCCAGGGTATTAGGAATAATGTTACAAATAAGCTTGATGCACACAACTCACGCTTGCTGGGTATGTAGTCGGCAGTGGCGGATGTATCCTAGAAGCACAAAGGCTCGGCTTCCTTTGCGTGAAAGCGTATAATTAAAAAAATCTGAAAAATGTATGCCTATTATTCAAGCTTTTTCAATTTACGCGCATTTCACAAGAGAGGAGAGTAAGCAACAGAGCCCGTTTAAGCAATGAACGCGCGGCAGTACCATCCGCGATTCTGTCTTGTATGAAAAAACCAATACATCAACACAACATCGGAGCACTATGTGTTAGATAAAACAGTGCATGTATGTATACACACATATGCGGACACATACAGTTAAAGAAAACTTCCCGATTTTGTTTGGTGTTACCACTACTGCCAACTTAGCGCTTTCGGCGCCAGATTTAGCGCTTTTTTTACATTGCTTTTAAGTGCAATTTGTATGAGCGCAGTATATAAAATAGAAAAATGCTTCGTAAAGCAAATTGGTTGAAAATTTTTGGGAGAACCAATTTTCCTGGATGCAACGCAACGAAAATTATGTAATGAGTAAATTGTGTAACGAGAATTATGTAACGAATATCAATGAGGGTGAGGGTGAGATGACACGAGATGACTCAAAATGACTTGAGATGATTCGTTATGACTCAAGATGAATAGAGATAATTCGAGACTACTCAAACTGACTCGAGACTAAAGATTATTTGAGACGAATCAAGATGAATTGAGATTACTCGAGATGGTTCGAGACTACTCCAACTGACTCGAGACTTTCGAGATGACTCGAGACTTCTCGAACTGACTTGAGACGATTCAATATGACTCGAGATGACTTGAGATGACTCAAGATGACTTGACACGTCTCGACATGATTGGAGACGACTCGAGATGACTGAACATGTTTCGAAATGAATCGTAACGACTTGAAGTGATTCGATTAAACTCGAAGTTATTCGAGAAGGTAGATAAAGATACTAGGGAGATCACTCGAGAGGACCCGAGATGACTGAGATAACTCGAGATGACTCGAGGTGACTCAAGACGACTCGAGACGACTTGAGATGATTTTAAATTGCGGGCACTATGATGTTTTTCACGTAGGAAATTTAATTTTATTCTAAATTGTATAGAGTGGCTCGCCCTTGCTCAAGTCCACGGTCCGCCACTGGTAGTCGGCATACGTCTCCGCGGCACGCGAGGTATTAGGGATTTTTTTTTAATTTTATTTATTTGATGAACGAACAGCCGAAACTGATGAGTTCATGTCTAAGTTAACTGGTGCTATGTTGTTTTTATTTATTGTTAGTATAGTGCTTTTAGGTGTTTGTCAAGCTTGTTTTTAAAGGAATTGGTGGTGGGTGCTTATACAGCATCAGGTAGTTTTTCTATATTTCCACCACTCTATTTGATAGGAAGTGCCTTCTTGGAATTGTTGAACTGACAGTGACATTCAGCTTCAAGCTATGGCCTCGGAGATGACTATTTATATTGGTAGTGAAGAGGTTTTGTAGTTCTGGACAATCATAATGCTGATTGAGAATCTTGTATGTTTTTATGAGGCCTTACGACCGCTTTCCCTATGTTGCTTCAATGTTGTCAGGTTGAGCACTTTCAGTGTTTCCTCGTTACAAATAAGCTTGACACAAAAACTCACGCTTGCTGGGCATGTAGTCTGCATACGTCTCCGCCACACCCATCTCCTCATCATCTACTTCCTCTTCCTCCATCTGTAACAGCACAACAATATCCTTCAAAAACGTAAACGTGCAAACGTCTGCAACAAGATACTCCATTGTTATGACAGGCTTACAAAACAAAGTGATACGGGGTTACCAAATATGCACAGCAGATTGCATTGTGCATCTTGTGGTGGTCAAATACTAGTATGTAGAAAAAAACTGGAAAATATAACTATACAATTTTCTGCTAAGTAGAAGGCAGACTCATTGCTTTACTTCCAGTCAACATGTATATGTCGTAGCCAGATTGTAGAATTGACGATATCATGAAACAATCAATCATATAAAACATCATATATCACATCATGAAATGTGACCATTTCATGATGTGCCGGGGCGTGATCAGCCCCCGCCCGCTGTAACTAGGTGAAGGCACCATGCGCGCATTTTCGGCTAGCTAGTCGCCGCCGGCATCCGGCCTCTGCCGCGACGGTGGGCATGTGTGCCTGCACTGTGTTATGCAAGGGTGGTGGGGCTGACATCCCGCAGTCCCGGATATAATGCGGAAACAAGTTTATATGAACCTAACCTCAAAATCAATGTAATCATCACATAACACAGACAGTGGCGCTCTCTTACTATAGATAATGCAACTAATCTACGAAGTGACCGATCATTTCATGTATTTATTGGTCAAATAGAAAGTAGTCATATTGTAGAACGTTTCTATTCTTTGATCTGAAAAAGCCACAAGCCACATCATGATGTGGTTAATAGATAGTTGGCCATTTTGTGAAATTCCACCATTTCATGAAATAATTGATTTTTTCATGAAATAATCAATTCTACAATGTGAGCATGGCATATACACTAAAGCACATTTGTACTGTTGGAGTAAGGTTTCCTCGAACTGTTTTCTATACATTTTCACAGGATATCGGCATTTGATAATTTTGAATGATTTAACCAAAATTTTATAGAATCTGGAAAAAACTTGTTGCACACCAGGCTTCAAATCCATGACCTATTGATTAAAAGGTGTACACTCAAACGACGAAATCACTATTAGGGGACCTTTGTAGTTTGTATGCATGGGTCATCACCACCACCTAATTGGGGGAGTGAGGGGGGAAGGAGGAGGCATCCTACCATATAAAGGTTTAGTAAGAAATTATCTTCTATCAAATTGTCCACCTTCTGTAATATGGTCCACCTTCTGCCAAGTAGGAAACTTTATATAAAACTTATTTATATCATTGGAGTGAAATATTTTGAATTTATTTATATATAATTTTCATTATTTTGACCATTTAATATAATTATAATATAATTTATATAATTTAATTTTGTCTTCAATAGTTCTCTAGTAAGGTGTCTCGCCTTCTCGGCTCCTGCTCCTGTGCCCCACATGCCCTGCTTGGGCGCCTGCATGCTCATGAGCTGGGCGAGCGCGGGCAGACTGCCGAACTGCTGGGAGAGCATGCTGGCGAGCGTACTGCCCATGCCCGAAGACATGATCTGGTTGAAATTCTGCATGAGGTACGGGTTCACGCCCACGTTCATGCCCATCATCTCCACTGCAAGCAAACGAACACGACATTGTCAAAACAATTATCACTTTTGTTTTGCCAACTACAGTTGGCGCACCATGTGACTAATATGTTGGAACCAGTGGTCCAACAGCGAGATGGTCTTTCGGTGCCGTAGATCTTTACCGAGGCAACACGAGATTGTATTTTGCCGCGTTTTGATCTACACCTGGGAATAAATGATAATATTTACACTTCTTTATACCTCAATTTTTCAAACATCGAAGAATACATGTATCGTGAAGGAGTACCTACCTAAACCAAATTAATCAGGGCTTCAAAAAAACCAAACCAATTTGATGTAATCATCATATTATTGTGCGAACGTACAGAGCCTGAATTTTTTTTATAAGTATCAAGGAGAAGTAAGCCAAATTCATCAGGGGTTGAAGGAATCCAAATCAATGTGCTGCGTTCCATAAAATTTACTGCAGATGTAAACCCAAATCATCAATTGTGATGATCCGAAATTCCGCGATCTAGAACCACTGGAACTCCGTAGGGATGTCGGCTCCCTCCATAGGGATGTGCTCTATCGCTATTACCATGGGGAGTGCTCGGAGGAGCTGTATAACGCGATCCCGCCGTCCTCTTTCCACCACCGCACTACGTATACTGGGCAGTGATTGCATTCCTACACGATGGACTTACCGCAGATGTGTACCACTTGGTCCCAGAACCGGTAAACTCTGGAACGCCGTACTTTTTTTTTAATGATCCCGCCATCCCCTTTGCATCTCCGCACTACACGTACTGGGCAGGGATTGCATCCCTACACAATGGACCTACCGCGGATGCGTTCCAATCGGTCCTGTAGATCTTTTATCTACAGAACTGGGTAAACTCTGGAACTCTCTCCCTGCCCACATATTTCCTCCATGTACAGTCTTAAGTCCTTCAAGAGGGGCGTGAATTAGCACCTGTCAGGCCAGCATGACATTCGCAACCCCCGCTAAAACCGAAAGTCCATGGGCGTCGTTAGTCACCTTCTGGGTGGCTCGGCGCCATATGTCGCGCTCTCAACAAATATTAGACTCCATAATGCACTGCGTTTCGGCTCGCTGCAATCCTCTTCAGCTCCAGTTTCATGACCGCTGTACGTAATTTTATTCTGGGCCACCAAATGATGGCGCCAAAAACCCAACATTGGTCTCACTATGGCGGTATACATCCATCGTGTTCTTTCTTTCTTTCTTGTTAATGGACCCAGATGTCTCTTGACATCAATTTGCCAATGTCGAGTTTCTTGATACTTGATACTTGTATCTTGATTAGGGCTTCACGCTAGCTGGCCTTTTTTACTGAGGCCCAGCTGGCGTCTCTTGACGCCAATTTGCCAGAGTCGTATCTCAACTCAATAGATAGGCATCCACATCCAACAAACAGATGATCGGCAATGACAGATAGGCACACTGACAGAACATCACCGACAACTGTTGCCGAATTGGCTCCTTATTTCTGTCGGGTGTCGTACCGCTCAATCAAGGTATTTACAGCGTTGCCATATTTACGAGTTTATCTGTATTTATATGGGGATTTTCGTGACAAAATTATCGCGCAAAGCAAAAGCGATAGCACGCCAACAACCAAGAAGAAAGAAAGAAAGTTGGGGATTTTCAGGCATACGTCAGACTTTTCTTACAAAATTTATCATTTATTCACGCAACACTATTAAATGCGTACTTGCTATTTGGGGCCACTCCATTCGCTATTGTGGATCCCTAAAAAAATATATTTGTATGGAATACAGAGTTTCTATTAAGCATGCCATAAAAAAAACTTATTTACCTATATGGATTTTCGAATTAATACGGATTTGAAACTTAGGTCTGGCAACGCTTTTGTTATGATTTTGTGGTTATAGGTTGAATAATGGTTAAAATTGTCTTGCGGAAAAATTCGAGTTCATTGTGCTGCGTTAGTGCTGTACGTGCTCAAACAAACACGTCAGCGTTACACACAGATGGCGAATCTAGAAGTTACCTTTTCTTCGACCGATGTGCAGTTTGACATTTTAAACGAGGTTCGTGAAGAAAACAGGCAGCAGCTGTTCCTGCAAGGCCTATCTGCTGCTCGACAAGGCTACGTGCTCTACGTGTCTCAACATGAGATCACAAACATCCCTTCAGTGCGTTCCTTCAACCGGCATTACTTGAAGATGCTAACGTTTCTGTATCTGAATAACTTTGAAGCATTGATTGAAGGTATGGCCACCTTGCCGGAGTGGCAAAACGTTCCTAGCACTATAATCGTGGATGGCTTGAACGAGTACTGTTCAGGAAGGAGTAATGAATCTGCTTGCGGTCTTGTGGCGTTTCTATTGGATACTACGAGGAGCTGTGCAAGAGTTTTGACAGCGCCTTGTCGACTTATAGTTTCTATCAATAGTGACACACAAAGTTATGATTTACATAAGCTGTTGTATGAATTGTATGGTAAATTATATCAAGCAAAGGTTTGATACACATGTAGAACTTCCCCTGTGATCTTAAAATTGTAAATGTCTTTCTAAGAAGAATTGTCAGTAACATTTTGAAAACTTCTGGCTCTTCTCACGGCGACTATATGCACATTGTTCAAACGTTTCAAACAGAGCGTTCGTTTCATGGTCACGGAGACGAATGCACCCTACGAGCGCAGCAGACGTACTGCAGGACTTTTTCTGCACAAAAGTTTTTAAAATGTTTTAACAACCGCGGTAATTTGAAAAGTATTGTAAGAGTTTCACATAAACAGAACAACTTAATAGTTAAAAATCAAAGTCAGAAATCCCTGAGGAGACTGCGGGAGTGTCTGGCTAAAAAATTCGGCTCAGCGAGCTCGTCTCTGACTGACGACCAGTGATCATAGGATCGATCCTCTGTACGGGCGTACTTTTCAAGGCCTGTACATTGTCGTACCCGCACTCCGGTGAAGGAAAACACAGTGAGGAAACCCTTTCCACTCCTAACTAGATGGTAGGGTTTACCCGACCGGGTCGGTACCACTGAACTGAATGTAGGATGGTTGAAATTGCTGTGTAAATAGTACGTGTTTTCCGTCTAGTTCAGTGTAGCCGGTCTGAAAAAGGGAAGTACCCTGTCATGTCACCATACTCCGTAAGGATTGAGGTGACTTAGGCTCGCATCACGGTTCACAATATGTAACATAAGAGCTGAGAGCCAAGCATGACGGGATAATAACATAAAAAAAAAACAAAGTACCACTTTTATCAACTTTTCCTGGATACCCAAAAATGGATTTTTCGTTAGCCTTCGAAGCAATTGGAAAAGTAATATTTTTGGTATTTAATTTTTTTAATATCAAATGTGTGTTGTATGGAATTTAAACATTTTAAAAGTGTTTTACTCAAGATATAGGCTATTGTAAATTTGTACTTGGATAAATTTATGTTATGGTAATCATTTGCTACAGAGAAAATTAAAATACTGAAAGTGAAAACATTATTTTATTACTTTTTACATTATTATTACATAATAAATATCCATATATAGCAATAATTTTCCTTATGTATTCTGGAAAACAAATATTCCATAAAGCAGGCGTAATTTTTTAATACATCATGTGCATTAACTCATGGCTAGGGCTGCGATCGGAGTCACTACGAATAAATTATCTAAAGACAGAGAATTTTACATTATTTTAATCTCGATAACGACGCTACAATTTCAAACTAAACTCACGATGAAAAACACAATGCCTCCATAACTTCCATTGACTGTAACTTTGACGTTTGTACCACCTTTATTTATCATGAGAAATTATCCAAAACCATATAAATTTTTGGTAACTTGGAACGGTATATTTTAAGATATTTTTTTTTTTAGAATTTCTCCGAAGTTTGTGGGAATGACCATTTAGGCATTATTCAGTTCTGGATAACTTACTTGTGGCAATTAGAAACGCAGCCCTGTTGAGTAAGAGAGTGATAGAGAATTAGAGCGTGGAACTGTCTTCATAGAGTCTAATTCTCCTGATTGATGTATAAATGATAATTTTAAAATAAATATTTTTACAATCAAAAATTTCTTTATTTACTAACATATTTATTTTCCTTACTGGTGAATAAATTAATCATAAATGAAATCTTCTATGGGTCGCGGGTAAACAATGGATTTCCGTTGCAGAGTCCCGGGAGGATTTGAAAAGAATGTTGTATGTGTTACTCGATGATGATGATGATGATATGATTGAACGTGAGACATTGGAAGTTGCGCGACAACACATCTCATGAATAAAGTGACATCTGGAAAAATATTAAATGTAAACAAAATTAAAAAGAAAAGGATTGAAACCTTTATATATGAAATATGAATCCAATAGCTTAATAATTGGCTTATATTTTTATATTTTCATGATCGCCAAACTATGACGGATGTGCAGTACATGAGGATGGCTAGATGACAGCTATCGTACAAACTTCGTCGGAAATAACGAAAAGTATACAATATACAATTTACGTCAGTCTTGTCGTATCAGGCTTCGCGATGCTCGGTCGGTTCCGCCATGATCATAACTGCATGTTAATAATTTTCCAGTAAAGTTTCTTGGCAGTTCTAGTAAGTTGAAAATTGGTTTGTCGCGAGCTATTAGCATACAGAATGAACCTACAATAGTCCGATCAGCTGAACCGTTTAAGAAAAATTTACAGTGATGCTTTCTGCCAGTCCTCCTTGGAAGTTGAAAATTGGTAGGTGGCGAGCTATTGACAATATACAAAGTGTAAGCCCGGTCGCCAAAACCGTTTTTTAGGAGTTGTGCAGACAGACAGAAAACGTTTTTTGACCCTAGTCGAGTAAGTGGTGGCGAGTAACATTATAAACTTTCTAAAACTAACCCTGCTAATTCGTAATACGACTTTGCGTAATGTTATGAATTTGTAGCATATATAATCAATAATTGAATACAATAATTTTTTTTCAACTATAATTTCTACAATTTTCTTTCCACGACAAGAATTTCTGCCGGCACGGCAAAACCTCCGTGCCGACGACAAAAACTTTAAACCAATTTCACAGCACAGTATCTAGAGGGAGATCCAGAAAAGGGCCAAGGACCCATGACACTAGGTTAGCACCAATTAAGTGGTACTTATTCAGATTTTTAAACTCTTCCACGCCTGCGCATGCATGTACATGCGCAGGCGTGGAAGAGTACAAGATGTACGAGTACGAGATGAGACAAGGCTGCAGCCGACATTCACTGCTATAGCAGGCTACTGCAGGAGAACGGTGCACTTGCTGTTTTTTAGTTTTGTCTTTTCTTGCGGTGTTTTTCAGAGAGTTTAGAATGAATGCTTTTGGATGTAGAAATATTTTCCCGAAAGTCAGTTTTGCATGTTTCGTATAAAGTAGAGAAGAGGAAAAGGTAGAATATGAATAAGTTTTGGTTTCCTTTGCCTAGCCGAAGAATGAGGCCCATGGTCTTGCCGAGGAAGCCGCTACTACGATCCACGTCATCGTCGAGGCCGCGGAGTATATTGTGTATGTGGAGGGTGATAATAATTTAGCCAGGTACTGTAGCTTCCGGTCCATTACCTATGTACTTAACCTGTAAGTTTGTTTTAAACTTTCAGTTCTCAAAGATCTGGGTCCCATTCCAAGAAATTACCTAAATCCGGGGAATTTATTTTTATCTAGATGTTGTTCCTAGTTGAAAAGTGGTCCAAACGTCAAATTGAATTGTCCTGTTTTTCAAATTGCTTTATATTCTGATCGATCTATGAAAAATATTTACCTTTTACTCACGCAATTAAAGCTTGAGCGGCTCCAGTAAAACTATTCTATAATTTCAAAAGAAAATCCTAACCTAAAACATAATTCTGCAATGCCGCCATTGATCAACTGTCACTTTGACGTTTGTACCACCTTTCTCGATCAATTTACATTGAGAAATTATCCAAAACCGGATAAAGTTTGGCAACTTGGAATGGTATGTTTAAGAAATTATTTTTTCCAGATAATTTATCTGAGGCGCACGGGACCGACCATTTAGGCATTATCCGGTTCTGGATAAATTATTTGTGGCGACTAGGAACGCGGCCATCAATAAAGATTACAATATCAGTCAATTTACATTTTTTTATCATGGTTTCAGTATTATATACACCGTTTAGTGTATACAAACCTAGTACACGGTTCACCGTAGCTTCAGGACAATATAGAGAAGGAAAAATACGAAGATGGAGAAGAGGAAAAGGTAGAATATGTAGTAGTTGTGGTTTCCTTTGCCCAGCCGAAGAACGCGTCCCATGGTCTTGCCGAGGAAGCCGCTACTACGATCCACGTCATCGTCGAGGCCGCGGAGTATATTGCCCTGGGAGCGCACCTCGTTTCCAATATCAATGGAAAGTGATTTGAGTGCGCCGATTTTCCCACTCAGCTGCTCGGCCATATGCTCGTTTTCGTGCTCCAATGCGTCTTCAGGCGGTGGAGCGCGTGCCAACGGCACGTAGCCATCGCGGGATCGCCGCATGCTGCCGCGACCTGCCGTTTTTAGTCTTCCTTCAGCTTGTTTAGAAAACCTCGTATCTTCGTATCACTTGCACAACGCGCCTAATAAGTTTCAACTCACTCTATTTTTCTCCCATTTTCCCGTGTAATGTAAATCGAAAATCATAGGGGAAAATATTGCCCAATGCCTATTGCCAACACATAAGGGTTGCCACCTCATAACCACAGGCCGATGCTAAATGACATCTCAAAAAAATGCCAGATTGCTGTTAGTTTCCAAAATAAGCTTTTATATTGTTATGGATTTCCAAAAGCAGGGGGTTATTCCTAGAACTCACCCGAGTTTATTTCACGTGAGTTTCCATACAAAACTACTCACCTAGTGAAAGCTTTTCACCATTTTTGACAGTTCTCATATACATAATGATTAGATTCTCTTTGGTTTCTCACGCGAGGTGAATCCTACGAATCCCAGCCCTGAGCAGTAGTCAGTGTTGTTCATTAACCTATATACCTACCTACACCTTGGTAAATTTAGCCAGTAATTTAGAGGAACATTCACTCGGGCTACACCATATCCTCAGGACATTTCTCAGAAACGTCCAAGCTTGGAGTCATCATCATTATTCTCTTGTGTCACCAGTAGTTTTAGAGTTCACGAACTCTAAGAGAGTTTCCCACGTCCTTCGTCGCCGGCCCGACTACGGCTCACCATCATCATCAACGATAATTATAATAGAATTATCACTGCATCAAATGGATAATTATTTTATCTAATCTACGTTGAAAATTAAATTTCCTGATACAAATAGATAAGTTGAATTAAAATGTATTATCGGCAAAATACAAGTTTAGAACCCGAAGTGGGAAGTTTGGAAACCAGAGCGTATTGGTAAAGCGACGCAGCTCTGACTGGTCGGTTTTTACCACCAAAAACCAGCCAGATATAAGAGGATTTTAGTCCTACACTTCCACGGTGACCAACCGACTTGGAAGTGGGTTTCCTCACGATGTTTTCCTTCACCGGAGTGTCAGCGGCCA
>WYDE02054706.1:0-12273 GCA_009867175.2 Adela reaumurella | reverse complement strand
CGAGAATCGGGGTAAGCAGAGCAATCGGTGTTGTGCTGCGAGAACTCCGGTGAATTACAGCACAACACCGACCACCAAATTTCGCAATATATTCGGACAAGACATCAAGCAGCATGTAAGGCACGAACACCCACCGACTGCATGACTTGGTAGAAGTATCGTGCCAAGGTGAGAGGTGGCAAGCCTGTCGCCCTTTAGCACGGCATCTTGTCCTTATCCCTTAGTCGCTTTTACGACATGCTTGAAAAGAGATGCAGTGGGGTCATTCTTTTAAGTGCCGGCACCACACGGCACTACTTTTAATGGTTTAACTCTACTTGTGAGACATTAAAAAAACCAAATAAATAAAAAAAATTAATATTTATTCATTATTCATCACAAAATCACACAATGCAATTAAAATAGTAATTACATAGGTACCAAGGTACCACACAATACAAACAAGTACTTATCTATTTTTTTTCACACTGAACACCTCAAATGGGTCTGTCAGTGCGTTTCTCTCAAAGCCCTTCAAAGGTACTTCAAGACAACTTGACAGTTACCTACCTCTTTAATCATCTCCACTCCATTCAAACAAAATACAAAATTAGATCAACATCGTGACACCATTCACATTAAAACCGCATAAAAAATACGGAAGACGCTGTATCGCGTGACTTCATTGTAAGACCCCGAAAATCCCGAATTAATCAAACCTCCAAAAAAAGCAGCTGACAATGTCGACATGGTATCATCTTGATGATCTCAAAAAGTACGAAATTCTGTATACTCAATTAGTACACAAGTGCAACTGTCAAAATTAACAGTCAAAAGTGGGAGATGCATTGGCGAGAGGCAGGCGCGGACGGCGGTATATAAGCCACTAAGTCGCTGAAATGACCATCAGTTGCAGTGAGCCCACAACGCGACTGACATGAAGGTAATACCTCTTACTAATACCTAAAGCTGCCATACACACTTGCCACAAAACAATACTAAACACTTCTTAATCGAGCGGTTGCGAGTTCGCAACCTGGTATGCACAAAGTTTATCCGAATATTAATATCTCGGTTATCATTCGCGTTCAAAATTAAAAAGCACCCCGGAGAAGGAAAACACCATGAGGAAATCGACTCACTAACAATACGAATGTGTTGTAGTGTATAAAGGTTGACTGGAAGAGATTGCCTCCGGCAATGAGTTCGCCTTCTGCTAAGCAGGAAAGTCTATATTTATTCACTAATGTAAATAAAGGCTTACTAGAATAGTTTGCCTCTGACAATGAGTCATCCTTCTGCCAAACATAAAGAGTATATATTTTTATGTTGTTTCTTAAAATGTCTTAGCAAGAGACATTAAAGACCATGTTAACGTTTGGTAACATAGCACTTGCAACCGTTTCGAAATATTGCCAGGTGTAATCGAAGAAGTAAGTGATCTTGCGAATGAAGCTGTAATTAATACCTAGGACGCAGATCGGTTGGTCAATGGACGCAGGAGAACCGACCAGCCCTTTAATTTGAAAACAAAACAGAGCACTACTTCACCCGTTAATAACACTGCACTTATTCGGTAGGAAACCTTGGCGCGTTGAACTCTTGCCCTGCTCCGAACTCATAGTAAGGAAACCATTGGCGCGGCACGTTGAACTCCTTCTTCGGTATTTTCTTTTACCCGTGTTTTCGCTCGCGGTACATATTTTAAAAATGTCTTTCTTGTGCTTACCTACGTTACATAAGGACCTCCTGTGCAAAGTGCCAAGCTTCTAGACACACCGGTTTTGGCAGTGAATGAATTCAATAATTTTATTAAGTAAATAGCCAAGGATCTAACGATCTAACGCATAATTTTTATTTCCGAAAACGACGCCACAAAATTGTCTTGATAAAAATAAATAATTAACCACAGCAAATGTAAAATGCAATTTTATCAAATTCCTCAATACCTGCATAACCAGTCGACCTAGAAAGTCAAAGTTTACCCAAAATCCTCATGAAGTTAAATACTATTGCAGTATTATTTTATTTGCGGGTTGCAGAGTAGCCTAGTTGGTTAGCGCACGCCTCTTACTCGAGAGGTCGTGGGTTCGATACAGTTCCATACCTGGTATGCGCACAATTTTTCCGGATTTTAAAAACTCGGTTGAAATTTGTGTTCAAAATTACAATGCACCCCGGTGAAGGAAAACACCGTGAGGAAACCTATACATTAACAATACGAATGTGTTGTAGTGTACAAAGGTGCACTGGAAGAGATTGCCTCCGGCAATAAGTCCGCCTTCAGCTAAGCAGAAAAGTCTATATTTATTTATTATTTTTTTACTTACATAAAACTAAGAAACGAGAAGAAGCAGATGAAGAACAATTCTTTCCACGGATTTTGCACTTCGGGAATAAAGCATATCGATAATATAAAATGTATTAACATTAGTTTATTAATATTAGTTTTCTCGACTCGGGATTTTTTTTTAGCTCCAAATCTTCGTATGGTCATAATGGCGGGTCCGCCCCGTTTCATTGAAATACTCTCGTGGAAATGTCGGGTTCGCAGACATTCGCCAAATTTGATATTCGTCAAATCGGTAATTTGTCAAATCTTATTTTCGTCAAATTATGAGATTTGCCAAATACGCTATTGGTCAAGTCTATATGTCGACTATCTCTATTTGACTAAGCATTTCAATTGAGACAAGTCTACGTTCTATACATAATCGTCTGACATAATATGTCACACAAAACATAATAGTCTACTCTCTTCAACTACTACTCGACTTGTCTAGTCTAACACAAATTATGTGATAGTTTTTTTTGTCATAACTTCGTAGAATTTAAAATTCATTTTTTTTTTCGATCAATAAACTTTAAGAAGTTTGATTTTGAACTACTTATACTAGTATGTAATCAAAGCTTGTAGTGAAAACCATCTTGGATGTGATTTCAATTTTACTTGTTATTGTTTTTTATTGTTTCTACGATTCGTATGTGGCAATAATAGTTTTCATTTTATTGTCACATAGTCTACCCTTCACAGTTTACTCTATGTGCATTTGTAGATTAAGCGATGTCGCAATCATAACGCAATGAGGTGACGGTTAATGCATGTACAATCGTAATAACTCGCGTTTCGTAACATTATACTTACACGAAAATGTATTCTTCTTTCCGCGAATTATGATGTGCGGAGCAGTGAGTTGATCGTGGAGGCCACACTTTACCTTTCTCCTAAAATTGCCATACCTACCTGTGTAATTTGAGTTTGGGCAATTTTAACACTAATCTCGTGAAACTTTATACTTGCAGAAGTCAATGCACTTTACTGACTTTGTAACAACTCTGGGGAGCAAATAACACCATCTGTATCGCTCGGGACCTCTACCCGAAAATCGGGCAGAGGCCCATGTCACAGCCAACGTAAAGGCTGTCAGGGCACAGCTGTTGGCAATGCTGTGATCATTGTTTAGCAGTTGTGAGTCTTTACTTTTTTTTTTTTGAGTAAACCGTTTTGTTATTTGGGCCGATGACATCTTCATTCAACGCATCTGAATCCACTTTGCCTTTTTTTGGAGTATACATAAAATAAATAACTTGGTCATGTATAATTATTATGACTGTATGCTTTGTCACAATAGACAAAGCATACAGTTGGAGAGCTTGATTAACAGTAATTTAAGCTTTAAGCTTAACTACTGAACATAAACAAAATGAAACCCCAACGTGCCCAGCTACGATCCTCCTAGCGGTGTCTATCTTTAGAGATAACTTCGGGTGTTTCAACATTTAATTTTGTGCGGGTATTGCAAGTTTAATACGTACGTGCCAGCGACGTACAGGGGAAAATCAATATTATACAAGGGCCGATTAACACCCGATTCTTTAATCTCTAGAGGGCGGGTAAGTAAAACTATAAATAATTAATAACACCGATCTATAGGAGAATAATGAAAATTATTTCAATTGCTGTAATGACAGATGATGTATATCAGTCTGTGATATTTCGATTGAGCTAGAATTTCCAAAATGTTAAGATTTCCGTATTCTTTCAGAATGTCAGCTCAATCGAAATGGCATATGCTTACATACATCATCTCATTTTACAGCTAAACAACCTACCAAGAATTTTAATTGACAGAATTTTTATTATTCTTCTTGTAATTTGTGTTATTAATTATTTTAAGTTTTATTTACGCGCCTTCCTGAGATGAAAGAAATCGGTTCTTAACGTGCTCTTAAGCCTAGATCCTGTTGACTTGGCTGTTCATTTATATTTTATGATAAAGCTTTCGTAACACTGAAGCAATGAAACCATTAGCGTCCAAAACTATTGATTAATCGCAAATGTTATATTGACCACTTTGAGTTAGGCGAGACGTCCATTTATCGGATTTTGCACGTTTACTTTTATAGTTTAGACCCACTTTGAGTTACAACGTTTTGTGCAACCTCCCGTGAAACCAAGAGTGAATATTAATACCGTCTTTCAACATATATCAGCGAAGGTACTCGAAGCCCAAGCGAGACCGGCAGCGCTGGCGTGGGGCTATGGGTCAATTGTAAAATGCAAATTTTACTATCATTGTCTTGTGTTGTACCTCTGGACCTCTTTCTTCCTATACTGCCATGTATATACCAACTGAATATATATGTAGATAGACCAAGTCAAAGACCTTAAATGTCATACCCTTTTATATAAAGTTCACTGTCTTTCAACCTATGATCATTTCAAATTATACGTATGCCGTTAGACTTCGATTGAAGAGATTGATATAAAAAAAAACATTTGTATGTACTTACCTACCTAAAAAAAACTATGAAATATTTTGGGTTCTTTTCCTTGCTTAGCATGCAAGTCGCTTACTGAATCTTATTCTCAAAAATACGGAAAACAAATAAAGAAAACGTCCCGGTTCGGACTTTTTCCGTACTTTATTTGTTTTCCGTATTTTCTGATTAAGATTAAAAAAAAAACACTTTTTCTTATATATGTCTTAACATTTTCGTGTTGTCGACTTTCAGGTTTTCGTGTGCCTCCTCGCGCTCGCGGTAGCGGCGCACGCCGGCAGCATTGGCTGGTCTAGCGGCGGAGGCGGCGGCGGTTATGGCGGAGGCGGCGGCGGCTGGCAGTCTGGAGGTGGCGGCGGCGGCTGGAAAAGCGGTGGTGGTGGCGGCGGCGGCTGGAAGTCCGGCGGCGGCGGCGGTGGCGGTTGGTCCGGTGGTGGCGGAGGCGGTTATGGCGGTGGCGGTTTCGGAGGCGGCGGCGGCGGTCACGGAGGCGGCGGCGGCGGCCGTAAGTTATTGAATTATGTTTACCGTACGACTAATAATAGTAAAAATGCTTCTGTTTACATTTTTTATAGCATACCTATGCCTGGTCAGCCAGGGAAAGTAGACCACACCTCGACATAGCCAATAGACTAGTTGAGAGGCCAAAGCCCTGCCTAGGGTTTGCTGTAAGAATATATTGTAATTAGTAAATAAAATATATTAGTAAAATGTAAATAGCATCGAAGAAGTAGTATTATTATTATCTTAAATAATAATACTACCTATTACGAGAAAAAAAAACCTGTACCCACAATTGTTTGTTGGAGTTTTTAACATTTTGGACACTACTACATTACATTAGTGGAAATAATTTGACAAAATTCCTCGATCTTCCATTCTTCTCCTTTAAGGCTCACAAACTATCGCCATATATTTATACAAATAATTAAGTAAGTAACTACATAGTTCGTAGATCTGCCGTGTTACTTAATAACGAAATTTAATTAATCATTAACTACCAAACATCTTGAACAACACTAATAAAGTCTCGGATGTGCATATACCTACTCTTAGTTGACCCTAATTAAAGCTAAATCTAATCATCAGTTAGTAGGTTTGATACTTTCGCTTTCAAACAAAAGTACATTTCGCACATGTATCTTGTCCATTCACTACGAGTAATACACGATTGCGGTTTGACCACATTTTTAGATTATCATTTATTACATATGGTCAATGACCATATAGCGATGCCGATTCTTACGATGCATGGCGATATACGATGTTTGCACAAATTAAATTGAAACCGCTGCTAAGTCTAGTTACGTACTCGTATGTAGACACTAAGTTGCTCAAACCAATTTATAATTTTGTATAGTCAAATCTAACTACATAAGTAAATGTGGTTGACGGCCTACTTCTGAGAACGCATCGCTTTTAGAATTAATTCCTGTGTCGTACGACGAAAATATAGAGCCGTCTTCTAGTTAGTGTGTTCCCTACCACCTACAACCAGGGGATCTTCAAAAGGTGTGGCAATAAATTAGACAAAGACCTATTCGTCCGCCTTATAGCTGGCATGGAGCTTGATTTCGCGAGGAGTCGTGTCATTAGTAAATGACACAGTAGTGTCTTACATGCTCTTCAAAGTTCGGCTACAGTCACCCATGCCGGTAGTCCATAAAATCCACAGGCCTCACGAAGAATCGCGACTACCAGAGGATATTAGAAATGTACTCAAGAAATTCAATATAGCCCTTCCTTATTTCGTAGTCGGGTAAAATAAATAAATAGAGCAAACACTCGCAGCACTTGCCTCCAACATCCATTTCAAGCGTCAAGAGTGATTATGAAAAAATCCATTTTACGAAAATTCTCTCGATACAAATGTCCATAACTTTTTGTTTTTCAACTTAGACTTCCAATTCAAGGGGACCATACTGGCCAGCGCATGAGCATACGCGAGCTCCGAGAAACCTACGAAAAAATCCCGCAAGCCTAACCGTTTTTAGCCTCTAAAATTACCGAAAAATAATAGCATTTTTCAGGTTTTTTTTTTACTTTTGTCTTAAAGTATTCCACTTTTTTCAAAAAATTTCGCCATTCAATGCGCGTTGCCAAGGCTCGTTATTTGACAACTCTTACGTGGACTACTTGTCCACGTAACCCCAGAATCCATGACTCAAACGCGATGTCACCCTCCCAGCTTAAAAGGGGTTTAAGCGTGTCTGCTAAAGTGGTGTTTTATCATTTTCAATTATAAAATACAGCCTGTGTCTCAAACCACAACCATACTACATACGATGTGCGGTGTTTGTGTAAGACGCTGATTTAAAGTTGCACCTGAGTCCTTACAGTCTATCAGCGAGCCTATTCTCTAAAAAATTGCAATCACTTATTAATTTGTGATCTAGTTAGTCTGTCTCTCGTCTTATAGACGTTTTGATGTGATTACTAGTCAGAGTGGACAGTTTGCTATCTACAAAATATATGGTAATATTATTTGCTTCATTTTTACTTAATTCTGGCACAGATTATACTTGCGTTGCATCTTCTCATTATTTTCTAAGTGCAATATTATCCATTGTCGAGTGCCCACTATATATACATACAGTTTTTGAGATACACGAAACACCGTAAGTCTTCTGCAACATTTTTAGTGATTCGCACAGGAAATTCCGTTTGATGCGCAAAACTTAAGGCAAACTCTTTGTTCAAGAAATGCTTCAATAGTAAAATCGTAGAACACTTAAAACAATGAAATATAAAAACAGCAGCTGTCATTACACTGAATGACAGATAGCGCTCAAAGTTCGCGCGGTAACTCAGCACAGTGCTACCAACTTATAGAAAAAAATATAAGTCAATATGTTTACCGCGCGTTCTGTCTGTATTTTATGAATTCCCGGTACTTCTTACACAGAGTTAGTATATGAGCAATATATGAATAACGTAGCATTCATATTTTCTTTTTCAGAGGTGAAGATCATTAAGATTATCACAACCGGAGGCAGCGGCGGCGGCGGCGGAGGTCACGGTAAGTTCGGATTTGTCTAACTCTTCGTCTCGAGTTACTGTTGAGCAACTCTAGCGAGTAGGTGCTATCAAGCAGATATAGTTAATTACACTAACTCTACTCTGACCTTAGTGTAGAATAGAGAAACACACAAAAAGTTATTAATGAAACCAAATAGCTATGAGCATTAGTAAGTGCGTAACAACAAAAACCTTTGAAAGTAAAATGATAACCTTCAAAATGCTTAACGAATAAACAAAATACTCAAAACATGATAGATAGAACATGCGTTTGAGTGTTTACGAATCAACTATCTAAATATAATTGTAGGTGCCTGCGCATAACTTAAAAAGGCCCAATTTACCTTACGGCTAACACGCATGACCAGACTTCTTAGCATATCTTATCCCCTCATTGATGTGAGAGGAGAAGATACAGATACAGAAGATAAGATACAGCCATGCTAACATAGGTAGGTACTTTAGGACTTTAACCACTCATTTGGCATGGTACCTAACTCAAAAAATTAAACCTAATTCTTAACTCAAATGAATTTATGTTTCGCAGGAGGCTGGTCTGGAGGCGGCGGCGGTGGCGGATACGGCGGAGGCGGCGGTGGCGGCTGGAAGAGCGGCGGTGGCGGTGGATTCGGAGGCGGTAGCGGATGGAAGAGCGGCGGCGGCGGAGGTGGCTGGTCAGGAGGTGGCGGCGGATATGGCGGCGGCGGTTCCGGAGGCGGATGGAAGAGCGGCGGTGGTGGCGGGGGCGGATGGTGGTGATATGGCGCCGCGCACTGATCAGTATTAGCAAATAAAAAAAACACAAACTACTATAATTTCGTTTTATTGATCTGCTATAATGGAACACTATTACATAAAAATATAAATTGCTGTTTACCTGCTAAAAGGAGGAATAACGTATTCAAAGAAATTTACAGAAAATTTCTAAATAAAAAAAAATAGGTAACTTACCAAATAAAAATTATAAAAAGTTTTTACATGTTATATATTACGAGGGTATTATCAAGCTAGAGCACTATTGTTTCTTCTGTATATCTTTATCTGTTTATATTACTTTGCTTATTTCATATTACTTTTGAGAACTACTTCTGGGATCTTAAAAAGGCGTGTTAATAAATTAGACAAAGACCGTTTCGTCCACCTTATAGCTGGCATGGAGCGTGATTTAGCGAGGAGTGGTGTCATTGACTGTGTCTGACCTGCTCTTCAAAGTTTGGGCACAGTCACCCATGCCGGTAGTCCATAAAAACCACAGCCCTCACGCAGAATCGCGACTACCAGAGGGCATTGGAAATGTACTCAAGAAATTCAATATAACTCTTTATTTTTCATAGTCAGGTAAAATAAATATAGAGCCAACACTCGCAGCACTTGCATCCAAATTCATTCAAGCGTCCCGAGCGAGTATGAAAAAATCTATTTTAATTTTCTCACGATAAAAATGTCCATAACTTTTTTGTTTGTCAACTTATACTTTCAATTCAAGGGGACCATCCTGGCCACCGAATGAGCATACCCGAGCTCCGATAAACCTACCAAAACATCCGCAAGCCTAACCTTTTTAACCCCTAAAATTACCTAAAAATTTACATTTTTGGTTTTTTTTTTTTACTTTTCTCAAAAATATTACATTTTTTTTTATTTCGCCATTCAATGCGCCTTGCCAACACACCCCTGTATTTTACCATGAATCGACGAGAAAATTTTGATAAATGGTTTTATGACTCCTACGCTGATTACTACGATACTAATTTGCTGAAAATGTGTATGTGGCGAGCTATTGACAATTCGATTGAAGCTACTATTTAAGCCCGGTCGTTTAAGAGTGGTCTTTCAACATTTTTCAGCGAAGATTCTTTCGTATTCTTCTAGGAATTTGAAAATTGGTTTGTGGTGAGCTATTAGCACATATATTAAAGCTACAACATTTTTCAGCCCTATCGAAAAAACTCTTTAGGAGGAGCCGTACGGACAAACAGCCGGACTAAAGGACAGACAGAAACAAAAAGTATTTTGATCCTAGTCCAGTCCTTCCTTGGCTTCCCTTCGCTCAGCCAAAAACAGTTTCAAGGCGTCTTCTTATGACTTCTAGCATCTAGCGCGCGCGTATATTTCGCATTCGCCCCCTTCCCTGACACTTACTTCTAACTTGTGCTGACGTCGTTTTTTTCAGAATTAAATCCACCAGAACAGCCCCGGGAACAGCTCCTGATTTTTTTCCCAGTCCAATATAAATGTATGGAGCAGTCTTGGTCTCACCCTGGATGTGAGTTCATTTGTTTTTAGTTGTCTGTGCAGTGGGATCCCGTGATATGACATCAAATAAATTTTACACACAGCTAGTGATACTTTTTTTTTATAGACAACTAGCATGGGTGGCTGGGCCCAAAACTTCAAAAGAAGATAGGACACAGCCAATAACACCACTCCCACGAAACCACGCTCAGAGAGGCGCCATGCCAGCACCTAAGAAAGATTTAGGGATTCATTGTATACCCGCGCATCACGTGTATGGCTTTAGGTAAATTAAGATGAGTTATAAACTGCCCTATTCGCCAGTTAAAAAAGGGCGTAAGTCAACAGGTTTTTTTTTATTATGAGAAAACCATATAAGTTAGAAATTTGAAACTCTTAATGTACTATTGTTTAGATAGATGGAATAGCTTCTTTTGATATAAGTAAGTAATAATGTTTTCACGGGTGTACCGTGATATAAATAATCTTTTTTTAAAACTTTCAACGAGATTATGTTGTACTTGCTCCATGACACCATTAAACAGTAAGTTTACTAAAAGATAAAAATTAAAAGGTTCTAATGCTTAGAAGTAATAGCAAATTTAAAAAAGTCAATACTTCTTTTATGAAAAAATTAAAACTATTTTACAGCAACATTTACGCGATTCTGAACTTTATTGCTTTGCGCATAATTAAATAAAAAATTAAAATAATTTTGGTCTAGGGATCGCCTTAGTTTTAGTGTTGCCGTGTCGGCGTTCGGAAAGTTAAAAGTACGGAATAAACGTGTACTGTGTAAACGACATCCGGTGGAGGGTGAAGCGGGGTATGATGCAAATTAATTTGAATGCCGTACGGCATCGACGTAATAAGCAATTGCGCCGTAAGCTTAAGCATAGCACCTAGAGACTCGGCGTAACGGCATGCGGTACGTACAGGGCCGTGACCGTGCTACCATCACATGAGCGAGTTAAGAGACAACGCCACGATTTCAACCAATCAGACTGGCCGTGTCGAGTGCGTCAACACTTACGATTAGTTGAAACTTCTTCACTCACTCGAGTGATATTACGCCGGTAATAGGGGAGAACGAACCGGTGCATGATGTAAAATTAATATGAGTGATGTTGAGCGTTCGGCGTAATCGGAAATCACAAAATTGGGCGGGACGGGACAAAGTTTAGTACAGGACTTTCCACTTGCCCAAGTACCTTATTAGATACCTACTTGGACTGAGCCCTTTCGTCCCCATAATCGCATGGATTGGGCCACGATGAGGCGGGCAACCGAGCAAAAATCTACAACTTCGCATCACGACTCTTCCCCCCGCCCATGCCATGCAGACATTAATATGGCGTTAAGTAAAGGTACACACGTGTACTTTCAAACCGTTACAGTGGAAAGAGTCAAAATTCCGAAGTCCCTTTTACTCTATGGTCTGAAAGAGAGAGAAAGATTACAGAAAGGGATCTCTAATTTATCTCTATTTTCGGTGTAAAGCTTTCAGACGACAAGACTGTGATGTGATTAACTTTAGGGCGTAATTGCTGATTACGCCGACGCCGCACGGCATTCAAATTCATTTCCGTCATGGATCGGTACACTCTCTAACCTCTATAGGTTCTTTACTTCCCCGTAAATATTTAAATTCGTTAGGCCCCGCCACAGGGCCAATTGGCTACTTGCGAAATTTAAGGTCCCCGATTCTTTCTCAGAGTCAGTAAGAGAAGCTGTGTGCGAAATTTCGTTGAAATGGAACTGCGTGAACCCTGCGTGCAAAAGACAATGCCAACAACACCGCACATCAATCAAGGGTAAGACTGTATGTAATTATGAATTATATACGGGTTAGTTATTACTTCGCAATATAGGGCTTCCAAGCCGGTTGGTCACCGTGGAAGTGTATAACTAAAATCCTCTCATGTCATGTAAATGAGAAAGGCCTTTAGCCCACCCAGACAAGCAATTTTATTAGGATGAATAAAATTGATGCAAAAGAAGAAAGAATAATCAGTGTGTCAGATTGGCCGAGCGGGCAAGAGCACGCCTCTCAAACGGGAGGTGCGGGTTCGATACCCGTTGGGAGTACAATATATATATATATATATATATATTTTTATAGACAACTAGCTTGGGTGGCTGACCCCAAAACTTCAAAAGAAAATCGGACACAGCCAATGACAACACTCCTCACGAAACCACGCTCAGCGAGGCGCCATGCCAGCTATAAGGCGGACGAAAAGGTCGTTGTCCAATTTA
>WYDE02054595.1:0-12273 GCA_009867175.2 Adela reaumurella | reverse complement strand
TCACTCGAGTGAGTGAAGATATTTCAGCCAATCGTATGCGTTAACGCACTCGAGATCACTCGACACCGCCAGTCTGGCCTACTACCGGCGTAATATCACTCGAGTGAGTGAAGAGCTTTCAGCCAATCGTATGCGTTAACGCACTCGACACTGCCAGTCTGATTGGTTGAGATCGTGGCGTTGTCTCTTTACTCGCTCATATGATAATAGCACGGTATGTAGACCCGCTGAACGGTAAACGCATACTATTTACGTAGCAGTTTCAACGATCTCATCACCCGTGTTTCAACTATTCAGCTTTTGTAGCGTATTGCCCAATTTTTTCCATTGCCAGTTGCTTAAAATAATAAGCATACCTCATAAATAGTAAAGACATGCATAAACACATAAATACCACGTAAATACATAGTGAATCACATTATTTATGTAGTGGAATTTTCCATTATAATAAATGTTGCGAAATAAATAAAGTCAGGCACGCGATTCTTCTGCCAGACCACACACTAGCGTCACCTTGACAAGGAGTTAGTCATGTTTTAGATGATGAAACCCTAACCAATGATTCAGGTCTTATCAAACCAATTATTCAGTTCAATAACAACGATTAACCCAGATTAGAGTTACCCAGTTTGTTGAACTGGCTGGCGAAATTGAATCATAAAAATAAATCGTGAAATTAAACGAGCTGTTCAATAACATTTTGCTCTTATTGATTTTTGTGATTAAATAAGGAAACTACCAATTATTAAATCCTTTTTATTACTTAAAAACAACACATTATATAACTAAAATGAAAAACATATCTATAAATAAAATAAACTAACCTAACTATAAATAAAATAACCTATAAAGAATATCTCACCAAAATCTGCGAGGGCCCCGGCTTCGCAGAAGGAGCCAAGCACGCTTGCTGCGTTACCCCTTTGAATTGCTATGGAAATTCACCGTATAAAAAAGGCCTTGGCCTTATTAAATCCTAAATATGGATTTGGAGGGAAAGTCCAGATAAATATATAGAAGGACGATATAAGCAAACGCAAACGACAAAGTTGCCAAAGTATGAGATGTCATGCCTTCCATACTAATATTGTGAACTTATCATTGAGATTATACTAGAGTCAGTGCAAAGCAGCGAGCACACTAAGGTCGTACCGCAGGTTTTGCGGCGTAGCCTGGTTTTTAGTGCTTTGTGAGTTTGCAACCTTGATAACAATTTTTTCAGCGCAGTTTTTTCGGATTTTTAACAATACGATACGATATAACTTTTCTCACGGTTTTCCTTCAGCGAGCAACGGTTACTGAATTGCACATGCCTTGAAAAGTACGCCACGATACAGGATTGAACCTCTGATATATTGCACGATAGTCGGACGAAAATAGAAAATAAAAATAAGAAGAAGAATCTGAGAAGGAGCATCAGAAAGTCAGGAAGCTAGCTAGACAAAACTTATAAGGATATAACGATTATGAGACAAAATGCGAATTGATTCAACGAGAGAGTCTGCCTAAGGGTGTACAGGTGCGGATATAAGGCGGTAATGAAATCTCTCTGCAGGCTAAGCTGTTGATGGCGGCGGCCGCGGCGCGTGGAGAGCACATAAATCCGCAAAGTTTACATTTAATTTCAATAACGACAACCAAGATCCGCCGCCGTTTTATATCGTCACGCCGCCGTTATGACGCTGTTATGGCGCGGTCGGCGTTGCGTTGGGTAGAGTCCGAACAACTTAAGAATTACGCCTGTATTGACGAATATTGCTCCTGGTATGAAGCCTGCACGTTGATTTAGTTAGAGAATCTGGTTTTTATTTGTTTTATTATGTATAATTATACATTTGCAACAGAAGAAAAGAGGCCAGGAGAGCTGTTAAAGTTTACGAGCGTGACCAAGCCTCGCTGGACTCAATAGTTGGCGTGGCGCTAATTGTTCCGTTATAAATGACAAATGTCAATAGATGGCGCCACGTGTTCACGTACATGGCTCAATTACATTGCGGAATATAATAGAATACTTAGATGACGAAATGTTTTGAATGAAAATTAATATACCCGAAAATAAATGTTTCACATTTTCGCGGTTCATTTTAACACTTAAGTTATTAGATAAAGGCTTACCCGCGATAGTAGAGCGTTCAGATGCTCGACGTTTCGAAACCGCCCGTGGGTTTAGTTTTCAAGACATTTGTCTAGGCGAGAACTGTCAGTGACAGTGACGCGCGAAACACCGCCGGGATCATCGCGTCCTCGCCTAGAAAAATGTCTTGAAAACAAAACCCACGGGCGGTTTCGAAACGTCGAGCATCTGAACGCTCTTCTATCGCGGGTAAGCCGTTATCTAATAACTTAAGTGTTAAAATGAACCGCGAAAATCTAAAAACATTAATTAGTATTACCCTCCCAATCTAATTACAAAATACTTCAAACACAGGGTTAAAGGATGAATTCTGAGCCAAAATTTATAAACTAAATGATAACACTTGGTAGCAGTTAGGGTTATAAATAGGTTAGACTATCTCCGCTGTTTTGTAGATTGTGTGGTATGTATAAATCGTAGATCGGAAAGACCTATTATATTATTATTCAGCATAAAGTAATACACATTTCGTTCTTACACATCACTGTCATATCTGACCCTGAGTACAATAAAACGAAGTTTCAATAAAAGAAATTCACAGAATAAGATTTCATATTTGTCTAAAGAGTAATATACTGTTCTTACGGATGACACAAGCCCTGGAACCCGAGTAGAGAGATTTCAGCGCTGCACCAAGCGACTGTCCACTCGGACAACACTGTCAACAACTCATTCCTCATCACTTTGTTATAGGCCTTTTCCAGATATACCAACGCGCAAAAGACCTTCTGACTTACAATTTTTATATTGTGAAGTAACGCTGCAGTCGATGCACCACATAAATTAACTTTGAAAAACACAAAGAAAAATAACTGTTGAACGTATTGTCCGAAGCTGGACTCGAACCCGCTTCCTTCAGTATAGCCCTCAATGCTGAGCTATCCAGACTACACGTCGCTTTACGAAATTCGTCTTCATATTATTCATAGTTCATGCATCTGGTAGTTCCGCTTCTGCCTGCTAGATGGTGTTACTTAACATTTTTTAGCGATCCTCGCTTTGAGCATGTTTGACTGCACAGTTAGAATTTACATCCAACGGAATGCTGTCGTCCCTAGACGCGTCGCTAGCATCGGACACTAGAGTATGCTCGAGATTTTTCAATCATGTCGCGCTGCAGTGTTACTTCACAATATAAAAATTGTAAGTAAATGGCCAACGACTGAATCGTAAAAAATATATCACAATTGACCTTCTGACTGACTGAATAATAATGCACCAGATATTTACGACCTACGACTTATACATACCCCATAATCTACAAAATTGCTGAGACAGACCTAACCTACTAATATAACCCTAACTGCTAACAAGTGTTAACATTTAGCTTTTACATTTTTGCGCAGAATTCATCCTTTAACCCTGTATATGAAATATTTTATGTAGAGTGGTAGGGTAATACTAAATAATATTTTATTGAATTTTTAAAATCTAAATTTCCATAAATTGTCCACTGTGCAGAGTTTCGAGCATTTGCGAGAGTACAGCGTTTGCATGTATATTGCCGAAAGTTTACTTAATGGTAGTATGAAAATATGTTTTTAATATATTTTAAGGTTTTTGATTTAGGATTATTTTTATTTATTTTCATACATTGAAAACAAAAAGCGTAGTATATTTCCTGAACTATTACGATTAGAGGAAACTTGTAGTACATAAAAATGTCTGCAGTAATGGAGACAATACTTTTGCACAATAAAAACATCGAAACCTTGAAGGAATTGTTTCTCAATACCTAAGTCCACTACACGCGTGTTTCAACGCACTGTGCGTCCCCTCCCATCTCTTTATTTGTAACTCAGCAATTAATACCCTAACAGCTTGCCTATATGGTGTAAATCGGCCTGCGCAAACGCGCCGCCCTATAGATACATGCACAGACAACTTTATATAGACGCGAGTTTGAGATTGATCTGTGAAAGGTGTAAGCTAAAATGAAACTTAATGCTGCGTTTTAAAGCCGAAAGTTGTGTTTTATCTCATTTTAAGTGACCTATCTTCTTACATTACTGATCGTTGGCCGGACCAAATAATTGGGAGAAGCTACAGAGCAGAACTTTACGCCGTAGAGGTTGGTGTCAAGAGGTCTACGGCTAAATCAATATACAACCTTTTCAAAAAATTGGAACTGACAAGCCCACTCTTATATGGAAAGTGTCGAAGGAGTCTCTTGCAGCCTCATACCACATATGGATAGGGGCGTGGAGGGAGTCACAGAGTTCAGATAGTGCAAGTCCGAGTAACACGTCAGACTCTCTGATGAGGCCCGAATAGCCGGCCGAAACGTTAAGTCGACTAATAAGCACTCTTGGTGGCCACGAAACAATCTGATTCTGTGACTTCCTCCCCATCTTCAATGGGCCCAGGAAATGGTATTGGTGAAGATATTGCAAGCTGAGTTTGTTTGTCTCTCTTATCCTTCGTTTCTTCTGTTAGTGTCTTGTGAGGTTTTAAATTTGATCTCAAAAAGTATTTTGTAAATAAATTACGCAAGTAAGGGTCGAGGGGGTTATCAATCTAAAGAGGAAAGTTGATAAATGTTTTTATTAATTTCTAAGGAATGACGTCGCAATAGAACTAACGAATACTACTAGTACATGTTCTAAAATCTAGCCTTACTCATAGTCCTAGACCATGAGTAAGATAGTGGTAAAAAAAAAATAGAGGTAGTGAAAAAAAATAAAGTGATTTTATTATGAAAATGATTACGCTTATCGTGTTCCTATTTTTTCGGCATCAAGAATTTGTTGGTCTGGCAACTAGAAGGCGTTGCTTTCAGAAATGGCACACTTTCAAAATTCGTATCTTGTGATAGGAATTTTTTATTTTGAAAAAGTGTCACTTAAGTCCTGTTTAAACTTGACGGTCCATTTTTCAAAGTGGTCCGGCAGGCTGAAACTAGAAAATTTTCGTCTGGCCATTTTTTACCATTATCTATGTATCAAGGTCTTCGTTTTATATTTGGACACTTTTCGGAACAGTTTTTGTGATAGGAATTTATAAAGTGTTGCCTTTTCTGAACGCCACAGCTCCCAGTTACCAGACGGACATATTCTTGATGCCGAAAAAATAAGGAACACGACCAGCAGTGTAATCATTTTCATAACAAAATAACTTTTTTTTTCACTACCCTCCCAGTCCATTAGGTATGCATACTTTTGGCAGTCCTCCTTACTTACAAACATAAAGCTTATAGGTTAATCTTGAGTTCTGTTATGTGTAGATTACAAGAATTATTGCAAGGCACGGTTTAGACTCGGGCTGGTTAGTAACAAATAAATAAGAATAAGGAACAAAAATGAAAGGCGCATCTCCCAGACCCACTGCTTTATTGACTCACCAGCATTTATACAATAAATCATAACAATTAATTCAGGTCAAACAAAACATAATGATGCCAAAGTATAATATAAATACGTCAAAATGAACCGTGGAGTCAGAATGCAAAGGCGGCCTCGTCTGTCCGTCCGTCCGTCAGTCGATGGTCGCCGCCGAGTCAGGAATAAATATATCTATACAGGGAGAGCCTTCCGCTGCGGGCTCTCCGGCGCGGGCGAGTCCTCGTTATATCCTCTTTTAAAAATGCTTTCACTTTAATTTATAATTATTTGTTATTCCTATCTATTACTAGGTTTCTAGCGGCGTAGTGTCGTCTGGCCGCGGAGCCTGCGTCCGCGCGGCGGAGGCTCAATAAATAGTGTGGTGGTGAGAGGAGACGGCGTGGCGGCATCAGCGAGCGCGGCGCTCGCGGTCGCGGCGCGGGGAGCGCGAGCGGTCGCGGTTGCGGTCGCCGCGTCGCTCTACTGCGTCGGGTACTGCTGCATGGCCGCCGCCGCGCCCGCGCTCGCCGCCGCGTACATGAGCGGCGGCTGTGGACCGCCCGTCCATCCGCCCGCCATTGCCGACCCCATCCCACCCGCCGGCATTCCCATACGGTAGCCCGCTGAAACCCACAACACACACAAATACTTACATAAGGCTATCTGACTTTACACCTTTACATATATACACACACGAGTACACAACACCAGCACTCCATCATCACATCGTCAATATCTTTACATACAAGTAGATGTTTTGCCAACGGCAACTTCACCATGATTCAGAGAGAAAGAGCACAATAAGGGATGAAATAAATGAGAATCTATGACTATTAACTTAAAATTAAGATAACTACAATTAACATCTAATTAACATGCTTAACAGGAATTTCAGTGAAAAGCTAAATTTTACATTAAGAGCTTGCACAATGCATAATGTCCTACAGTATATGGATAGGTAGAGAGAGGTTAGTCGAGGGCGGTACCAGCAATAACAATTCTCCCCGTACAAGTTATCGCAGACTAGCTGGCGAGGACTTGCAGCAAGCTAAAACGTAGTGCGCAAAGGTGTCTGGCAGCGCCGCCTGAAAGTCCCGACCTCGATGGACGCCCTTTTCTACTGCCAATGGGCGCGCACATTTTCGGTGAAGCCACTGAGTGCTGAGTTCAACACCCTAAGTTTTTGGAAGATTTCTTAATTTCAGAAATACATTTTTTTCAGGAAAAATGCCCATTTCGAGGCCTTCGCTAAACAGCCTTTTAGGCTGCGGGTGAAGATGATGTCATCTGACTGTAAATTTTCAGTTTTTGCAGAGACACAATGTTTTTACGTTCTGATATTTTTTATTTCATAATGTACTGCAATACTAGAATACCAAAGTTTTAGACGATTAATTAGAAAAAAAATATTATTATGGAGACAACCCAATATATTGGATTTGCACATAGAGTACACATTAGGTACACCAGATAACTGTCCCAATTGTGTACAGTGATACCAGCGGTGAACCATTTTCACGAATATTCGGCCCCCATATCTCAGCAACCAGTGTCGATACTCATAAAAAAGAAAATCTAGTGTTTTATCCATGCACGTTTAGCCATGCACAAAGCCCACTTTCAAACCGCCAACTGAAATGTTGCCCCATGTACGTGTGTTCTTCTTCTTCTTAATCATCATCATCATCATCATCATCATCATCATTAGTGTCCGACCGTCCACTGCTGAACATACGCCTCTCCAATTTTTTCCCAAACTTCCCGGCACTCAGCAACACAAATTCATTGTTTACCCGCAACGTACCGGACGTCGTCGTTCCACCTGGCGGGTGGACACTTCACCTCTCCAGCTCTCAGCTTTCCACTTCAAGGTTGTCAGTATAGGACGAGTGAGCTCCAACGGCCGTCATACCTGCGGCTCACGTGTCCAGCTTATTGCCATTTGAGCTTTTCCACCCTATGTACAATATCTACTATTTGGTGCGTCTGCGTATTTCATCGTTTTGCACCTTGTCTCGTAGCAATATTCCCAGCATGGCTCGCTGAGCGACACGAGTTCAAACCTTTTTAATCGAATAACTTTAAATTTAACAACTTTTTCTTTCTTGATTATTTTAATGTTCTTAAAAACCCCAAAAAAAAAAAACAGGTGTTGAGCTAAGCTTGCAATGGCTTCACCGAATCTATCCTGGCCCATTGGCAGCAGAGCAGGATGTACATATGGTTGGGACCACCGTGCGGCCGTGCAAGCTCTCGTCTGCTAGTCTGTAATAACTAGTACATGGAGAATCGCTAGTCCCGCCTCAAACCCCTCTGGAAACCTATCAATATTCTGCAAGACGGCTCCAGTGACGCTTTTAAAGCTCTAATGCTCTCTTAGCAAGCATAGATTTTGAAAAGACTACAGAGTGACTTTGCTGGTAGTCCCCTTGCTCCGACCTTCACAGTGAAGATATCAGTATAACTTTAAAGTTGTGCTCCTTCGGAATGTTAGTTTCCCGAGGAACTGTAAGTTCAACAAGCACCACATGCTTAGTCGCCTTTGAGAATATGAGAATGTCCGGTCTGCATGCTGTAGCACAATGTTCTGAAGGCATTTGGTAATGCTTCTCCCACGTGCGTCCATCAGCAATCGTCAGTCTTTTGCTTGTCCAAAATGTGGAAGATTTTGGCCTATCTTTGTTCAGCCTAGTGGCTCCCGGTTTCAGGAATTTGATGCTCTAGTGATACTATTGGTGGGGTTGAAACTCTGCTTGCTACATGTCCTCCAAACCTCTTAGTATTTCTTTATCAGACAGACTCTATACCCAGTCTAGATCTATTGGAACGAGCACCAACTTGGAATGGTTTGTCGAGCCTTGTTTCTAGTTTATCTGACAGTGATGTGTTGGCTTGAATGGGACCATCATTGGAGTGTTTTAGAATACACAGTTTGGCTATTCTCACCTTAAGATAGAATGTCGACGATTTCTTAATATTCAATTCAAAGTTATTGTAAGATCTGGACAGTGTATAAGGGTCAGCTGGATGAGCCAGTCCAAACCATGACTTTAGGAAGGACACCCACCCACCGAGGAGGGAAAGATTGTCAGTTTGGCGAAGGTTCTCATCAAAAATTTGGACAACATCCTCAGAGCTCCTTGCCTTCCCAAAGTTTTTCAGAATTCTCCAGAAAACTCTAAAACTTTTCCCTTTTTTTTTCGCCGTCTGATAGCCCTTGTCGCCCGCGCATTTTGAAACCACTCTTGACCTTGTAACCTAATAGATATATTATAACGGATCTGTAACTATGTATGTGACTATGCGCCGTCAATATTTTATGTTCCCTCAAGAACAACTCAATCAATTCACATGGGGTTGTTTTACTGACGTATTCTGTAACAACTAAGGATGGTTATAGGCTATTTACCATCGCGGCAGTCCTACGGGGGTCGGAACAGTGAGCAAATATGTTGTCACGTGAAAGTTTGGTCGCGGATGGGATATACAACTGGCCCATAAATTATATGTTTATCTTTTTAACTGCGTACGATAGCACAGCGGGAACTTCTATTTTCCATATATTTCCTAAGTTACGCCCATTTTATGCCACGCAAGTGGTACGGATATGCCAAATCCAAGACCCCTGCCCTGTGATCGGCGTCTTCTCACTCGACCGAGTGAGAGAGAGGTGAGAGCAGGAAGCCCATAGATTTTACACAGACTTCACTATCTGTGTCATTGTAATTTCTCACTCGCCAAGACGACGTTCGGTAGGCCGCTAGACCCACAGTACACCTTTGATGAGAAAGTTATTTCCAATGACAAAGTGTGAGTGCAAATAAACCAGTTGGATGAAGTCACCTATTTAGCAAGTTTAGTGATTTCGGTTTTTTCTAAACTGTAACCTTAAAATCTCAGGGTGATTTGGTATTTTTATTATAATTTTAAAAACATTATTAATTATCACAAAAACTATACTATACAAGGTATACACTTAACAAGTCTCAAATTTCCACTGAGGGTCAAGCGTCCAAGACAGCTAACACTCAAAATGAATAAAAATGCTTATCCTTTGTGTGGGTTTTTTTCAAATAAGGAAAAATAGAAATAAATAAAACAGCAGGTACCAAACCTAAATTGCGAAAAAATAAATTATGTTTTTCATTACTATTTTGAATTTGTTTTATCGAGCAATCTTTCACATAGCAGGAGCTATCACCTTCAGGCATATGTATCTTCACATAGATAATATATATACACAGTGTATTGTATTTTTTTCTCTTTTATGCGTATCACAGTATTTCATGAACTGATTTCAAAAAGGTATTTTTGTTTATAATATCGGGAAAATAAATGTAGGCTCTCAATTTTAATATCCGACAAGTTAAAATTGGAGGCACTCGCTCACAGCTGACGCACGTGAAAGCAGTCAGTTGACTGGCAGATACGGGCTACAACTTTATTGCGTCCGTCAGGCTTCCATTTTTTAGTTGTATCTTTGCAAATTCTGCTTCTATTGAATTTTTTCCAAAACCATTTCATTTCTATATAGGCTCTAACCGTGGTCCATTTGAAAAAAAACCAATGCACCCCTAGACCTACCCTATCGTGTTCAGTACAGGAAAGACTACACGCCCCCATTAATATTAACACCCATTTTTTTAAATCACTTGTTTCCTTTTAGGGGGTTATTGTGTAGCCAAAACTGAGCAAATTTTGTTCTACAAATTTTAGAATTTCCAAAATAAAAATTCTCTTTCTCCATACATTTGAAAATTAGGATTTGTAGGAAAAAAAATTGTTTTGGTCGTTTTCGCCACAATTTTTTCTACGAATCGACTTAGTATCTAATACTGATTAACCTCCTAAAAAGACACGGATCATTAAAAAAACACCCTGTCTGCATTCATATTATATTATATTTACCTCAAAAACGCTTCTTAAACTCTATTAAACTACTAAAGCTATGGCAAAGAAGAAAAACTATTATGGAGAAAATCCTGTCTTTATTCCTGCAAGTATAAAACTGTTCAACGCCATAAAATAAGTTATTTGGGGTGTTAGTGGAAATATTGTAAAGTAAAAAAACTACAGAAAGCCGGGTAGTTAATTTTTTTAAATATTATTTTGAAAAGCGCTAGAAATTTCAAAACACCTTCACCTCTCATGCTAAATATACTCAATCAAAGGCAGAAAATGTGGATCAACCGGGAAATAGAGAAATCACTTTGGAATATCTTTACAATTCTACAATTTCAAATGATTTTTTCGAAAAATTATTAACTCCCTTTATACAAAGGTACTACATACATAGACACCATCACACCTCTTCCCCGGATGGGTAGGCAGATAAAAGGTAAAAGTAATTCTTCAAAATACAACAGATAGAGATTTCTTATTTCCGGTATCATGCAATGCCCCACATTCCGAACCATCGAGTGTCGTCGGTAAATTCTTAAACAAAATGTGATCAAAAAAGGTTAATTAAAAAAACACAAAAAAATTATAATGGACGTATATAAACTACAAATTAAATTAAATTTAGTCAAAACTGTTAATAAAATAAGCATATTTTGATCACATCTCGCTGGGTCTCAATGCACCGGATCTCCAAAGGAACAAAGGCGGGGACTGCAAAGTAGGTCTCGCCCCTTGCGTTGCATTACCCTTGAAGGACCGGTGAATAACACACTGAACAAACACAAAAAACCATCTCGTTATCCTGCAGCTCTCAACAGCACCCAAGCATAGCTCGCTTCATTTCGTTTCATATACAGGACTGTCATAGTACGAATTTTCTCTGCGTTGATCATAAATTCCTGGGGTTATTTGGAGCAATAAATGTTGACAGATTTTTTGCAGCAATTTATTCGTCCTATCAAGGACCGAAAAACGTTAATAACTGTTCTCTAAAGCAAAGGTTCTCTTATAGTAACAGAATCCAATTTCAAACCGGTTTTCGGTCCTCGCTGGGCACAGGTGGTATCTCTCATTGGTATGACTTGAGAGGATTTAGTCATAACTTCCCCAGTGATCAACCGGCTTGGAAGTGGATCACCTCACACGTTGTTTTCCTTCACCGGAGTGTCAGCAGCCCTTTGGCACAAATATTAAAATGAATAAACATTGTGCTCTCAGTGGGGACGGAACTCGGAACTTGAGGTGGGCTCTCAGAAATGCACTCGGCCAATGTTGACACTGGTGACAACACGGAAGCTTCAGACATCACTGCCATCAAACGGAACGTTGACACGGAGTTGTGGAAATAGCAATTCCCAAACCAGGAAGCATTTTTTTACATACAGAGCGTTAGTCTCATAGAATCTACTTCCGGAAAAATCTATCAATTCTCCAATAAATAATTTCAAAAACCATATTGATAAGATTAATAAATCTAAAAAAAAGGTAAAGAATAATTTAAAAAAATTACCATAGTGGGTAAAAAAAATTATACATTTATTTTTAAGCTTGCATTGATTGGGAAAACATTTCACTCTAGACATGTCATATTCAGTTGAATCATTCCTATACTTGTATTATGATAGATTTTTATAAGTATTTATATTTATATGACATATATTTGTATGTATATATATACCTTATATATATATGTAGGTATATTTTTATACATGCATACTTTATTATAATTATTAATATGTACGTATATCTAAGCAATATTAACTTTTTGTAGTATTTATTTATTAAGAACTATGTATTTTATTTCTATATTGTTTTACATAAATATATATTCCTCCTTTTATCGATTATATTTAGTGCGCCTACATGCCCTGTACCACATCCCAAAGGTAGGTCAGAATAAAATACCATTTGGGTATT
>WYDE02054484.1:0-12279 GCA_009867175.2 Adela reaumurella | reverse complement strand
AAGGCCAAAGGTCCCGGGTTCAAACCCCGGTTCGGACGTTTTCCTTTATATTTTTTCCGTATTTTTCTGATTTAGATTGCGTATAATCCCATTTTTTTTCCTGTGCACTTCGAGCTGTCAAATTCGTTAGGCTTGCAGCTTTGTTACATCAGCGCACGCTTACGTCCTCACCTTTCCATAGACACCTACGAGTATGATCTACACTCTCGTTTCGTCGGACACCATTCGATCTTTTCGTGAATATCTTAATTAACCTAACCTAACAACTTTGACAGCTCGAATTTCACAGTTACAAAAAATACGGTTATACCTCGGGGTATATAAGGAAATATATTCTTAAGGTTTGGTCTCCATTTTTTTTAATATTACATAGGTAGGGTACTTAATTGATATAAATAATCAATGACATACTCGAAGCGTATACATGAATACGTGAAGCGTAAATGTGTGGCGATAGTTCGGAACGCTTTTTAAGCAAATTGCGCTCACGATTAGAAAAGTATGATCGAATTTCGACCACTGTTTGGCCAGCTTGTTATAAATTTCCAAATTTGTATTTTTTAAATACATGTTTGAATATTAAACAGATAATAATTGAAATCATGGTGAAAAATTCAATAGAAAAAAAAAAAATTTTTGAGACATTTGCCGTTTGAATGTTTAAATGTTGCACTTCAATATGACTTGGAAAACCAATGTTCTGACTGAGTCTGGCCGACAACACCACCGCTCTAGTCCTGCGGCATAATAAAGTGACAGCCCAGCAGAGCACGAATGCGACTGAAGCGATGCGTCTATAGGACTTGAATGGTTGCGTGGACTCTAACACTCAATGTTATATTTCTCAAGATAAGTGCACCATCACGAGATGTCAGAACTATACCTCTTCTAGCCCGTAGATGCGATTACTCACATAGTGTCATGGATAATTTAATAAGAGCACGTGGCGGACATTTGTCTACTCGCGCTCTTAGCCAACCCTACCTACCTGTACGCCTCTCTGTCTACCCCGCACACCAGACAAGGACAAACTCACGCCGTCGCAAGCTTGATTTGATGAATTTCGGAGGTAAGGATGGAGTTTGTGCCATTGCGTGATGATTTATTTCTCTTATTCCTATTGTAGAAAATGTCGTCTTCAAAGAAATGTCAATGTAAAATGTTGCTTTGTGTGCAAGGCGGATTTCTAATCATTGGAAATTATTCTTTATCAACTTAGCGCATATAAATCATCATCATCATCGGCGTGTGCCTTTTCACTGCTGGACATAGCCTCTCCAATCCTCTCTACTCCTCCCGGGTTTCATCAATACGGATGCATCGATTTCCCATAAAGGAACTTTGTTGTTATTACAGTTTCGTTACGATGTTTCTTTAATATTTCATACATCTTATTATTTATCAAATTGCTAAATTATAGATTCCGTAGAAGCGGCATTCCAAAATTGGTCACAACATAATTAAGCTATCTCCTAAACATACGAATATGTAGCAGACTATCTTAAGAGGCCCTCATAAGTGAAATTGGGATTTTCGAACCCAAAAATAAGAATTAAATAATGATACAAATATTACAAATAAAAAATATGGTTTAGGCAAGGATACACCCCACACCCTGTAGCGGCCCGAAACACTATTAGCGTTAGTTTTCTCAATATAATTAATCACAAACATAGCTATCCATTTAAATCGTGAATCATTCAGTAATTAGGTGGACTAAAAATATGATTCTTTTTTTGAAATACGTCTAAACTTACTCCAAATAAAATAGCAGTTCAACTTTATCCCCGCAGTATTTAGTTTTTTAATAAAACAGTATGAACGGTTTTATGCGCCACGAAACATAATGCGTCCGTAAAACCGTAAATTTGTATTATTATTGGAATCCGCTTAAATTAAGGAATATAGTTTAAGGTTCCGTTGCAACCATAACTTTATGGATACCTCTTGTATCTCTGAATTTTGTTGTGAGACTAAGTGTTAATATAACGTGCAGTTCCATGACACGGGCAGTGCTCGTCTGACCGGTTACACACATAGTGACTTAGTCGATTTCGCTTTATTCTGAAAATCCATTTATAAGTTGACCTCGTCCCAAATTCGTCTTCAGTTTACGAGCAGCCAGTCTATCGGCGGCTCTGCATCATGTAGCCTCCATCATATTACAGTACTAAAAGTTTATGCGGCCGTACTAAGCCATATTTACTGGCCGCCCCGCCGCCCGACCGCCCGGCCGGGCCTATTGAGATGTTGGCTTTTGATGTTATACTTTACCTTTGCCGCGATATGAGCAATTTATTTTCTTTTAGACGAAATTGTATATCTTAAGGCGAGCAGGAACGATAAATGTGGATATTTGAAAATGTAGGTACCCCGACATAACTAGAGCAGTCAAAGGACTGGAAACGACAGCAAACTATAAAACAATGGGGAGTATTTTAATGCACTAATTAAAAGATGATTTAAACAATGTCACTGTGAACACGAAAATAAATATTTTACATATGTGGATGGACAATTCCAGCCCGACATAGCCAGGTTTAATTTTTGAGAAGAGAGGTTATTGTTACCAAAAGTAACAAAATGTAACTATTATTGATCAGTGTCCCGCCTGTGATTTTTCAATATCAATTTGGCCCTCCAGTTAAAAAGGTTGGGCAGTCTTGGTCTACTATACAAACTAAACGGTAAACCAAATATCGTTTTTCAATAATTTGAAGACTTTCTATTTAAATTTTAAGCAGAAGAAAAAGTGCTTGTGTAGATAGCATCTCGTAAAGCATTTTGAAATATTTTTTAATTTTAATTTTTTTTTGAAAGTGCCATTTGGAGCTTTGCTACTTTCACATCAATTTTTAATTGTAATGTACTTAGTTTGTGGTCGACAATTTTCTCGATTAATTCAGTTTCTCGAGTTAGTTAGTTATTACTTACTTAGTTATTAAGTTATTAAGAGAAAAAAAAGATTATTCAATCGACGCAAGTCGATATCATTTTCATCGACTGCAATCACTAGCAGTGTGAAACTGGCAACGATGTAGTACCATCGGATTTTGGATGTGCAACGTTTCGTCCAGGTGGCATGTCGGGACTCGTCAGCAGGGCGTTCGCTCAACGACTACAGCCACCCCGCCCTGAATGTTGTTACGAATCCGTGTGTTGGTAACGCATTCCCTGCGTGAGTCAGATTCACATAGGCTTGAACATTCAAGCTGCACCTGGACGAAACGTTGCATATGGCAAATGGAAAGCTTTGCTGCCAGTATGCCATGCGCGCTAGTATGTAAACCACTTAGACCAGGGTTTCCCAACCGGTGGGCCGCGACCCCCCGGGGGGCCGCAGGCACCCAGTTGGTGGGCCGCGAGGCTGTTGACTTAGACAAATAAATTTTAATAAAATGTAGATAAATGACAAAACAATGTCAAGCCCAAAAATCTCATTAAGTAGCTTTATATACACCTGTACTCGTATGTATGTGATTCAAATTTATGTCATTTGGTTTGTGCTATGAGTAATAATTTGTTCTTTGTAATAAATATAGAATTTAATTAAAAATTCATGTTTTATTTTAATATTTTCTGGGAATGGTAGGATGAAAGCCAGGCGTAGACGGAGGAGACAGAAGGCATTGTATAAGAAATAAAGACCTAATTTTTAACTCGACGTAATAGCAGATATTATGTATACATGTGCCTATACATAATTTAAAGACCATGTAGGGCCGTCGACCATTTATACATAGCCAAGGGGGCCTTGGGGGCAAAAAGGTTGGGAAACACTGACTTAGACCAATGTACTCATGTAATGTCAGTTAAACTTAATTTTCCTCCGTTTTGGAAAGAAATGGACGATAGAAATATATAGATGAAAGATAATATCTCATAAAACCTATGTTGTCTGACGTTATCACCACATATATTTATGCGATATATATATTTATATTTCTGTTTCTCGGAATGAAATTCACGGAATAGGGCCTTTTTTTGGTTTAGAATACGATTGGGCATTAGGATTTGAACCCGGGTCTAAGACTTTTACCGACAACTTGGTAAACGTCTCAATTCCGTACAATGTTAGCCTGCTGGCGACATTCCGATGTCGTCCACACCGCTCTATGGCTTTGTAACAAAGATAAAACTGTACTATCTCACATACTAAAACATCGGCCCTCGAAAAGTTCTCACTGAAATAAACTAGCATTCAACATTAGTTGTGACTTTGTAAGTAGTCACGTCAGACCAACTTGGCGAGAGCGCGGGGCTCGGGGCTCGGGGCGCGGGGCTTCGGGCTCGTACCGCGTACCTGCCGGAACATCCAAACTAATACGGACAAGTCCTCCCGGCCGAGAGGTCAGAAGAAATCAATGGAGAAACTTTAGTATCAAGATAAGTAGCCGGAACCAGCGCCGGATCTATGTAGCCTGATATTAAATAAATAATATACTTTTCTGCTTAGCAGACGGCGTAGTGGACTTATAACGAAAGGTAATGCTTCCAGTTAACTGCAACACATTCGTATTGTTAGTTTATAGGTTACCTCGCGGTGTTTTATTTTATTGTAATTTTACAAAAAAAAAACCGAAATTGTATTGTTAATATTTTGTAAAAAAACGACGTCGTATTTATGTGACGAATCAGCAGAAAATTAACCTTTATTGCTTTGTTATACAGTCTGTAATGCTGCACAATAACTTACTAAGGCAAAAAAAATAGGTTCTCACGGGGCCAATTAGGCAAGTGCCCAATTTGTGGTCCCCGTCTCTTTCTCAGGGTCACTAAGAGAAACTGTGTGCAAAATTTCGTTCAAATCAGACCGCAGGAAGTTACTGCACAGACAACAACTACATCATCCACAACAACAACAAGCATCATGGGTGATACTCTTGGAGGAGTACTTACTCTTTCAAGGTGATACTAGATATTAATTTAATTACTCAATAATTCATGAGAACTTGTTGATTTATTTTCAGAGGAACTTTATTTAATAATATGCGAATATTATTAAATAAGTTAATTATTAAATAATGCGCCATATACTTCACTTCCCACGAATTTGAATTTCGAATTCGGTGTCCAGATTTTATATTTTCAGAGGAGCTGATGTGCCGTACAAGACAGTACGTAATGTCTTCTGTCAAATGGAACCCTTATATCATCATTCTACTATTCCGTCCGGCTTCTGTTACAGACGCTTTTTATTTATTTCTCTAAAACGACGGATCGTACGCAAAGTAGATGAGCCGTGGCACATGGTTACCCAGGGTGATTAGAAACGCTGACCCTTACTACAAACAATTCTTAGAAATGTGACGCCATAAAAAACTTTTACCAGCCTCTCCAGATCGCCTGCTTCCATCACTGGCTGCGTCTGACAACAGGAGGTGGGTTGTCTCTTTCTCTTCCTCTCGACGACTTGTCTTAGCCGAGACAAGGGATTTCATCGGGGCCTCTAACGTTTATTTTGACAGATTGCGTGAGCCATCAAAACAACAAGCACTTCAGTAGTCGCTTAGTCACATCTATTCAGCCGGAGTAAGCCTCTGGGGCTCTGTTTTAACGCCGTTTCGCAGATTTCGCCGTTCCAGTTCTCAAACTTGTCAAATTATGATGGACACTTGAAAAGGGGATCATTTAACTTGTCTAGTTTAAATGTTTTGAGAGAGGTAGCACGGTCAGCAGGTTTAAACTAGTCTAGATACACGCACTCGTTTAAAACGTAGGTAATACGAGGTTTAAACCTATAGCATGGCGAGCTTTCAAAACCTGTGCCTGAATAGTCCTACATGTTGGCTGTATCTGTACCTACATATAAATAATGTTACACGGAGATCGTGGGAACTCGATAGTTCTAACATTTCCTCGGCTTTCAAATGCCAGACCTTGCACAAATAGGTCCATTATTTAAATCTAGATTCAGAGTGTTTATATTACTAATTATGAATCTTCAATAATCATTCTTATTTATTCATCGCATTAGGCAATTGCCTAGGGCCGGGCGCTGAGAACCGTTGGACGACAGCTCCGTGTTTCTCGGCGCCAGCGTTGATGGCATTGGGCCATCCCAAAAATCTATTTTAGATGATCTCCGGGCGCAAGACAACACTCCCGTGGGTACACTGAGGTCAGAGTAACTGAAAGAGAAGTGTAATGTAAGGCTTGCGCGACCCAGGAATTATTTCAAAGGCACCACCTTGATGATTATCACTACCTTAAGTATGTTCATAAAAATTATCGGGCTTACTTTGTTCGACCGACAATGTGCTTACAAATGCGGCTACAATAATATGCTTCCTTTCTAAGACACCGCCATGGCTATTTTGGCTTATTTATATATTTATCCCGAGTTTTTCATAAAAATTTACAGTCTCGCTTCGCTCGCCCAATCATTAGATTGTATTATCATAGTCAAATTCCTTTCGAATCCACCGCACCGGTCTGATAATTTTTGATGAATTCTGCCAAATATTCCATAAAAATCTATATGCCCTGCACTTGCAATGATGAGATTACATTAGAATAGATTTCTTCTTGAATCTCCGTTAAATTTGTATGCAAAATGATAACGATAATCATTCTGACAGTAACGTCGTGTGGGATTCGTTTCAGTATTCATTCATTGTAGCTATGCCCACATCTTAGGCTTCACGATCAATACTTTTCTTTCTTTCTTTGCAGCCATTTTATTCGCTACTCTGCTGGGTACAGACCTCTTTCATTTTACACGATATGAGAGGATTTAGTCATATACTTCCACGGTGACCAATCGGCTTGGACGTGGGCAGCCATTTTACCACAAATTCTAAAATTATAAATATTTTCCTCCGAGTGGGGACCAAGGAGCTGATTTTGAGAACCAGCACCTCCCGCTTGAGAAGCGTGCTCTTGCCCGCTCGGCAAATCTAACACACAATCTTAAGTCAATATTTATGCAATAAACCGCGTTGGAAGCTGAAAAAGTTTAACTTATTCCTCGAAAATGACGAGAAAAAATACAATGAAAAAACAGCGAAAGCCTAGGTATTTGTACCTAAACGAAAGACTAAAAAAAAATAATCGAACAAATACAGTCTCCTTTAGTTGGACCGAGTACCGAGAGTTTCTATCTGAGTCCGAAATGGTAAAGACCCACTGCCTCGTGTTCTTGAACCGTCCCATATATTACGTAATAATAATACTATAACGGGCATATAATCTCATCCATGACGTGGGCTGGTAATTATCCGTAATTTGTATTTGTTTTTCATAGTTTGTGTAGGGCTGTCCAACGTACGGCCCGCACAACCACAATGCGGCCCGTCTCGCCGAGGCGCATATTCCAGCCGTGCGTCTAGAGCGGGAGTAATAATTTTCAAAACATTTCATAAACGTTTGAGAACTCGCTTTGATCACCACCTATAATGTAATTTTTAACTTAACACTACTTTATTTCGATTAAATCGCACATCCTCTGAAGATTTTGGCTCGTTTTTTTTCAACATATTCCATAAAACTTTCCAGGCTCGACTCTCGCCCAAAATTACATAACATTGGTTAGTTTTCTTACTTTTAAGTAGTTTCCAACCGGTCCCGTATACCTAAAATATGATATATTACAAAACAAATTAACGGATTAATAAAACAATTTTGACGGTGTTATTAGTTAAAATCTTTTCACATTGAATGAATGAATTTGAATTAATTATTTAATGTTATAAAAGTTTATGTTGTGGTGATAATATCACAAAACCATGTTTACTTTCAATAGCATCGCCCTGGTGACTTTGGCATTTCTCATTTCCTAAAACTTGCCCAAACCTTAAACATTGCAATGATTGCTAATTTATGTGCTAATTAAAAAAGGAAACATGAAGAAGATGATGATCAATTTAGATGATGCATGTGCTCAAGCCTATATGCATGCAGTGCTATATTAACTAATATCATTAATCTGGACCGCCACACCATAATGGACACCCCTGGTTTAGAGAAATCTCAACGTATTATTGCATTGTTGGGACTTGGTTTTTCAACTGAAAGAGCTGCTGCTATCAGCGTGATGTGGAAGTGAAAAAGAGTACAAAATAATTTAAACTCGCGTGAGTCGAATTCGAGTGAGAAATAAACTGGCGAGAGAAATAAACTCTAAGGACAGGCGGCACCACGCCGAGCAACGAATTATCAACAATTACCTAAAATTAAAAAATAAATGCTGTGGAAATGTGCGTGTTGAGGAGTACATGTGGAGTCACAATGAAAGACAGATTGAGACATTGTATAGTGCGAGAGCGTTGTGGTCTGAAAGAAGATATAGTGACAAGGATTGAGAAAGGAATGCTTCGGTGGTTCGGTCATGTTGGAAGAATGGGTGATAGAAGACTAACGAAAGAAACTTTTGGAGCGTTTGTGAGTGGAAGAGTCGGGAAGGGTCGCTCTAGACGCGCGTACCTAGAACAGATTGATCATGTACTCCAAAAGGGGCAAGTGCGCAGTATCCGTAACCGACGAGCATGTATGACGAATAAGAAGCGGCAGTGGTGTGTCAGGATCGTGGCACGTGGAGATCCGTTGTCTCTACATGCCCCATTTGTAAACAGGCGTGACGCTATGTATGTATACATGTACTTATAATTTTAAACATGCCCTAAACATTTCACACATTGCAGGATTACATACTTAAGCACTTTAACCGTAAGTTGCTAGCGACAAAAAAGGGTGGGCATGTCAAAGTTGGCGACAGCGATCGCCATTTTCCACTTGTTTGTTTGCCTTAACGTGTAGTTCTATAACCCCTAATCTTACATACATGCATACTGCCTGACATGCATCCTTTGCTTCTTCTACTGTCATACGTCGCTTCATACATTCTCGCCGGTTGCGTGTGCTGCGAACTTGCCCTTTCAGTAGAAGTTTACCTATTTCGTGATGACATGTTCTACAGCAGTAATGACATAGGCGTCCGAGGTCGTCTGGCTGGCCGACTACAGTCGATTCTATGAAAGTGCAGATTTGTCTATACATTTGAAACGCATGTTAAAATTTACGCACATGTTTCAGTTGATCGGATTTGACGACGACATGCCGCCGACGTCGACGCACTCGTGTCCGCGTATTAGACAAGGATTGGATCATTTCACGAACGATTTGCCTTCGTACTGGCAAAGTGTTTTTCTACATCATTTGCCGCGTAACACAAAAACGCGCCCTCAGCGCGCGCGACCTGGCGCAAGTAAAAAGTGAACAAGAGCGGCTGCGGCACATATTGGACGAGGAAATTACGGCTTTTTGTATGTTCAGAGCTCTAACAAGGCGTAATCTTACAAGGGTGAGTAAAAACCAGCGCCAGCCGTAGGTGAAAGGAACGTAGTCGAAGAGAAAACATAAACTACGTCATACATACTGCGGCTATGAAAACATAATATGCAGTTCGTGTTTTCCGTCCAGATCAGTGTATCCGGATGGAATTGAGGGAAGCGCTGATATGGCACCTACCTCATAAGTCACCAAGGTGTTTAGGCTGATATCACTGGTACCAGAAAACTGGTTCATTAGGTGATGTAGCCATCCGTGCCAGTTTCAATAAAAAAAAACATGTCCATTCGAGAAATAAGCTTACCGTGACAGCCCTCGTCCACCTCCGAGCTGTTTTGGCACTGCCGAGGTGAAAATGGCTGCATCGGAGCATGTGCACCGGCCCCACTGATCTTGTCAAGCATATTTCTGTGTATGTATTTACAGTGCACTACTCGTGTAGATACAAAATGTGACAGAGACGTCGATCTCTGTGCAAAAATCATACAATAAAATAATAATTGAACAGTTCATAATAGGTCGGGGTAAAAGTATTTTCGCATATAGTATGAATACACTTGTAATACCATTTGTAATACCAATAATTTGTAATTCCATTTGCGATATGTATGTATATAGTGTATATGTATGTGTATCCTAAATAGTATTTTTTGGGTAATTACACTTTTTTATAATGGTAATTTTTAAGTGATTCTAGATCACACGAGAAATATTTTGTACCATATTTTTAAAATTGGTAGAATAGCCTTTTGTAAATATTTATAAAGAATTAGATTTAAGAGCCTATTTGCATAGAAAAAGTTATTGAAGTATTATGACCACTTTCTAATAAATGTATAAACATTCTCATCGTCTATAGATTCAAAGCATCACTTGATTTTGAAACATTTTGCGAGGGTCTAATCAGAATAATAAATGAAAAACATTTAAAATATGTTGAAATAGTAGGGATTTCAATATTAATGTACTGGATAATATAATATAAGAGCCAAAGGGTTCAAAATGTCTTAATAGTTTTATGAAAAGCCACAAAATGAAATACATGCTTACGGAACCATCTCGTATTACCAAAAAATCAGCAACAACTATAGAAAGCGGTTTTAGTAACTTAAATAAAAATGATCTGGAAATATGTTCAATAACATGCCACGACCATGACGTCATCGTTGTAAAGATTAAAAAATTTAAAACCTTAAAATTAAACCCTATCAAACATAATTTATCAAGAATAATTTTAGCTTCAAAAAATGTATTATTACTTAGAATATTTGGTTAAGAGTTGTCAAATATAGCTTATCAGGACCTGCTTAAAATCAGCGGCTTCGAGATAAACTCATTGCCACAGCTGCACTCGTATCTTTATCGTAAATTTGTCTCCTGATAGATTATAATACTATTAATATTAGCACAATATTACACAACTGATAGAATTACTTAGAAGGTTACACAATTTACGAAATTAAAGCTTTTAATATTTTGTATTTTATTAAAAAAACAAACAATTGTTCAAATTAAGACTACACAAATATAATTGGTCTGAATTAAATTTGATTGAAATTTACATAAATACATTCATAGCGTCACGCCTGTTTCCCAGTGGAGTAGGCAGAGACAACGGATCTCCACGTGCCATGATCCTGACACACCTCTACCGCTTTTTAAAATATGATAATATTCTTCTACATGCTCGTCAGTTACGAGTTCTGCGTACTTGCCCATTTTTTGAGAACCTGCTCTATCTGGGCTGAGTCTAGGGCGACCCTTCCCGACTCTTCCATGAATGAACCCTTTTGTGGTCAAGCATAGTATTTGCTACAAAACTACCCATACTACCCATAAAGCTACCCATAGAAGTCTTGTGATCACACACTCGTAATCTATCATGCATTGAGTCAATCGGTCAGATAGGACGCCTCCTACACCTTGGCAAGCCCTTTCTGTCTGTGGTACACCCGACCGACCGACTGCTGTGAAAGCACCATGCGTGCATCAGTCCTTCCCCTTCCTCTTGGTCTCACTCACACACAACACGTTAATCTGCCTCGCATTTAACATCTCGTACACTTCTCCTCCTTATCTTTCATACCACCAAAAACATTCAATGTGGCAAAGCGGCTTTCCGTTGCCCACTTTTCGCCCCCTCGTGAAACGCGACGTGACGAGTGGCGAGCTGCATCGCCGTCATTTGTGCGGGTAAAATGCATTGCGAACCACGAGGACCTATAAAATTACATGTTAAAAACCTTAAATATAAATCTTATAAAATAAATAAAATCTACAACAATCTAAAAAATTTACAAGCTATTTATAAATAAAATCTATTAAATAAACAAATAAGCTAATTATAAATAAAATCTATTAAATAAACAAATAAGCTAATTATAAATAAAATCTATGAAATAAACAAACATTATCTTCTACAAACACGTATGAAGTCTGTTTTTGGCGGGTGGACAGTCGTGATCTTGACTCTTGACAAGATACGGCAGCGGCGTCGACGGATGTTACGAATCCAGGTAAAGACAGCTAACGTCTGTAAATGTAAAATTAATATTTTGACAAATTCAAGAGTAGTGTACTACGATAAGAATGCTGAATAAAGAACTAAGAACTAAGAACAGCGGTACCAAATAACCAATTCAATACAGCTAAATCTGGTGGCTTGAATAATCGTGTGCGAATAATTATAACTAGCCAACTAATGATAACTACGAATCATTATCAGGAAACCGTAAGGTTCTAAAAAACAAAACTATTCTAATGAAAGTTTACCGATCTTTGATCCTAGGGTAAGGGATCCTAGTCGGTATAGATTAAAACGCTGAAGTTCTTCATATTCTCTTGTATTTTACGTTATACACAGTATAGATTTACATACAGTGTACTAAGACTACAGGACTGAGATGACCAGGATTTCGTAGGTGAGATCGTTTACGCTGCCCCAAGGGGCAGCGTGACGAGAGGACTATGTGTACTAGAACTAGGTCTTCC
>WYDE02054373.1:0-12280 GCA_009867175.2 Adela reaumurella | reverse complement strand
TAGTCGCCTTTTACGACATGCATGGGAAGAGATGCAGTGGGGTCATTCTTTTAAGTACCGGCTCCACACGGTACATAAAACTAGGCAAAAGGGCTCTGTCTTAGTTATTCTAGCTATAAACCTAAAAAAATAAGCGCTAAATTGCGAACACTAAGAGAAGCTAAGATGTGAAAAATTTCGTTGAGAGCATTAACTTAGAGTATAGACGCATAAACACAAACGATGAAATATGTGCATAGATACAGTTCAGTAAATATTTAAAGTACAAGCCATAGTATTTAAACAAAAACCAAATCTCCGCACAATACTATGTAAAAACAAATGTAAACACGAAAATAATAACCCGTCTCATCATTCGGTTTTGTAACCACAAACGATAAAAAAAACGTGCCAAATCGTTAACTCTGACACTTCAATTCACCCAAAAAACTCTACTCGATCATATAATTCTCAGTAACAATACATCTGGAAAACATTCTCATGCATCTACATACATACATACTAGAATGCTTTGACTTCACATCATGTTACATCGGATCCGCCATCAACCCACACCATATCAGAATCAACCAACGTACGTGCACTGTAAATACCAAACCAAATTCAATTCAACAGATGCTTTTACTGCCCGTTCTACACAGTCATAAGAGAAATAGAACTAAGAAATCGGAAAACCTCATATATTTGGAATTAAGGCGCCCATCACTCCCCCGTTTTAAATGTAGTACACAAAATGTTTCACACCACGCCATCGATTATAACTTCACATGCACCATCCATCATCTACCACTCATAGAATCACCATGGAAACCTCTATAAATGTTCATATTTATTATTCCTCAATTGACAAGGGCCCATAAAGGGCTGACCTATTTTGTGTTTGTTTATGTTTTATTGTACAAATTAAATTAAAAATAAATACAATACTGTTAAAAAAAAAAATTTCTAATTATTCAGCATCAGTACGCATTGGACGGGTCAAAATGAAACAGTCATCTACGCTACGCTACGATTGCGTAAATAGTGCGTGTTTCAGGTTTTTTTATGGAAACTAACACGGATGGCTAATTCACCTAATGCACCAGTTCTTCTGGTACCAGTGATGTCAGCTTCAACACCTTGGTGAGTTATGTAGGTGGTGCCATGTCAGCACTTCCCTCAATTCCAGCCGGCTACACTGAACTGGACTCAAAACACGAACTATGTTTCATAGCCGCTTCGACCGACCTTCATTCAGTGCGGGACCAACATCCAATTTAGCTGAAGCTGGCTAAATATACTCATACATCAAAGATTTGTTTTGTTTTTACTAAAATGACTTACACTACTTAAAAAAACATTCTATGTTCGTATTACACATCACTCACGCTGAATCCCGAGAATCGGGGTAAGCAGAGCAGTCGGTTTTGTGCTGCAAGAACTCCGGTAAATTGCAACACAACACCTACAGCCACATTTCGCAAGTTATTCGGACAAGATATCAAGCAGCATGTAAGGCACGAAGACCCACCACTGCATGACTTTGTAGAAGTACCATGCCAAGGTGAGAGGTGGCAAGTCTGTCGCCCTTTAGCACGGCATCTTGTCCTTATCCCTAAGTCGCCTTTTACGACATGCGTGGGAAGAGATGCAAAGGGGTCAATATATAAATAAAAACAAATACTTACATTTCCTCAGCTTTCTGGAGTTCCACCTAGTATAGTAAAATTATTTCGCTAGCACGGTTTTCAGCCCCTTTTCGAAACCAAATGCTTTTGGGCGTCGTCGGCACAACAACCCACGTTGACGGCGCCAAGTTTTGTGTATCAGTAAAAAAATATCCCTTTTTGCGTAAACAATTTTAAATTTTAAAACATACCCACTGCTTTAGAAATTAAGAAACTGACATCAGAAACCGGATCACAGTCAGCCTACGTGCGGGAGCGACGTTGTCGTTGAATTCCGGGCTTGGAGAAAGAATGAGATTAATGTAGGCAGCTATGGCAGAAGGAAAACGCCGAGGTCAGCGGTTGGGTTTTTGAATATTACCTTTATAATCAATGTGATTCTTAGAAAATTACATCAAAGACATTGAATGATCTGTGCCTACGTTCCTACTTCATGAAATGAAACAGTTTCAGACAAAATGAAAGACATTTTGACTTTTTTATACTGTTTATGTAGTAGGAACCAGTAATTTTGTATTCTACACAACTGTATATACCTGCCGTCCTGATGGATCCCGGGGAATAAAAATCCTATTATTTGGATACTGGATGGTATTGTGTATTTCTCTATGCTACAGCTAGGGTGAACCTATTCTGTAGTTTTTATTTCATTCGTTGTTCTATTTTCTTCATGGTACCCAAATAACAAAACCCCAATAAACGGTTTACCATAATACATACCTACTTGCTCTATTATATTTTAATGGTTCTAAATTTAATCTGCAGTTTTATCAGGCTTAATGCATAAGCAAAACGAAACATAAGCAAAAGTTTGTTCTTCTTCTTCTGCTGGGCCTCTCTCATTTACGTGATATGAGAGGATTTAGTCATACACTTCCACGGTGATCAACCGGCTTGGAAGTGGGTTACCTCCCGCTGTTTTCCTTCACCGGAGTGTCAGCAGCCATTTTAGCACCAATTCTAAAGTTATAAATATTGTGCTCCCAGTGGGGATCGAACTCACACGTCCCGCTTGAGAGGCGTGCTGTTGCCCGCTCGGCTAATGTGACACTCAAAGTTTGATATTGGATAGAAATGGTCTATTGGCGATACTGGTAGTCCAACATGAATACCAATCAGATTATCTTTCGTGTAGGTAAGGCCAGATACATAAAAAATTCACAAATAATTTATTTTATTATCTACGTAATTAAACCTATAGCTACCTCAAATAACAAAATATAAGTAGTTCTCTTACAAGCCAGACAAGAAATGCACACATTAGGAACAAACAATATCCGTTCCACATATTTTTGACTACAGACAACATAGTTTTAGACTTATGTAAAGTATTTATATAAGCGGCAGTGGTGGGAAATAAGAATTATGATGTCTTCAAAATTAATTAGAAATCTGAAGTTACCAAAATTCTAAAAGAAGCCAAATGAGAGACTTCGGTGGAAAGATTCTACAAATAGTATTGTCAGTTGTATGCACTAATAACCTACGAAATCTAAATTAGTATAGCTACAAGACACTAATCAATGGCTTTTACTTTTTGTACATCAAAATATGTGGCCCATAAATGGTCAAACAATTACAGATTGTATGAATACACTTAATTGGCCAAAGAAAATATTGTACAATAGAAGGAAAATGATCTTCGTAGTTAACTAATTCAATAATCTCATAGTTATTTTAATATTGGCAATTCTACTTCCACTCGAGGAAGTTCAGTTTTGGTTTCTATAGTATTTTTGAAAAATGGTGACTACGTTGTTGAGGGTCCTTGGATCGCAAGGATCTCTTTCCCTGAGTGCGGAGGGGCAACCGAGGGCTTGAAAGCATTGATTGGTGGTGTAGCGCTGGTGGCAACACGTTAAAACTGCAACGTCGCACCTCGAAGGTGATGCCGAAGCTTGACCGGCAGCAGCCGGGGGCCCCTGTGCCGGAAGACCAAATCCACTGGGTTCACGACCTTGCTGACCAGACGGCGAGGCGCCGGCTTGCGTGGATCCGTGATCGACGGGAGGTACCGGTCTGCTCAGAGGCCTATCTGGCTTCACAGGGTCGAAGGTGAGCGGACGCAGAGGTACGTCGTCGTAGTCATCATCATCTCCTCCCGCTCTATTCGGGAATGTAGGCATGGCGGTGTCGTTAGCTTTCGGCTGAGCGGGCACAGCACCATTCGGACACCCGCAAGAAGGCAGGTACACCGGGTAAGGTACGAAGATCGGAGCCTGAGCCGGTGCAGGTATGGGTTGACGAATAATCGCAGCGAGCTCGTCCAGTCGCCTGTAGATGTAAGCGAACGGGTCGTAAGGTCCCGCCGCCGGGGGAGCTTCATCGCGGAAGGTCGGCTGCTGGTAGCCATACGCAGTGTACCAGCGCTTCCGGCGATGACGTCTAGATTCAGGCGCATCCCGCTCCTCCGTCGCAGCCGGCGCGGGATCCTCCACTTCTGTGCTCGGTTCCTGGTGGTGGTGATGCTTCGCAGACACTGTCGCCGCAAACACCAGTAGCACCGCCATCAAATACCATTTCGCGACCATCTGAAATGAACGAAAATATTTTTTTAAAGAGGACAATGGAGCGTGATTAAAGTTGATCCGCACTGGAATGGGTCGGAGCGCTATCAAAAGGACCGATAATCTCCCCGTCGTCGGTTCGCTTTCTCTGCGATGACGCCTTCAGCCTTCTGTACTCTGTTTCTATAAATAAATATTCATTCGAATGAACCTTGTTTTACTTCGAAAATTAAAAGAGATTAAGGGTCTGTCGATGGTACAGAACGAACTGGGGACATAGGGAATATATGTTTATTTTATTTTATTTATTTGGAGAAACATCAGCGACATGCAATACAACAAAAACACAAAACAGAGACGAAAAATAAACACATAGTATGTCCCCACTACACTTCCCTCTGAAACACAATTTAAAGTTGTGAAGGCTAACGCAACGACGTAAGTACTCGCATATACACAAACAACAAATGAAAATCACAAGTTACAGAAAGCAAATACACAATCAAAATGAACAATAAAAAAAAAATAAAGAAAAAAGATAATACATAATTGTAGTTGAGTTAGGTGAATATACAATGATGACGATGACGTAAGACGAATGTAAGTACCGAATATGAAATATTTTGTTCATCGTGCCAACTGTTGGATAAATAAAATTATAGACTGATTATATTTTGACACGCTCTCGACATACATCCTTTGCTTCATCCACGCCAGACATCGTTTATACATGCGCGCCGATTACGGGTGCTGTAGACTGCATTACAATGACAATTTTATCATACAGTATGTTAATATAACAACTTATGCTTATAACAGATTTAATCTCAGAGTAATCTAAGTATATTTTTTTCTGAATACTATTTTGCCAAAAATTTAAATTAATAAACAATAATTAATATCTAATATCTAAACTACCTATATGCGTGTTCGAAAGGATTATATCTGAAAATACATAAAAAAAATCCTTCAAAAATATTTTTTTTATGAAATGTTGTTCAGTACCAGGTAGGTACAGAATCACCCCCACTGTCAGTTAAAAATCGACAAAGATAAAACTTAACACCGTGTCTAGAGATACGCAAGTAAGTTATGCTTGCAGACAGCTACGAGTAGGTATATACACCTCTTTCGGACGGACGACGCTTGTTTGTAGTTGAAGAACTACGGCGGATATGTAAATGAGATGAAATTGTGTTGCTCTGAATTAATTACTGGGTTGGGAACTCCGGGGACAGCTATAGCTGCGAACCGCCATCGCCCGCGCCCCGGGGCGACGACGCCATCGCCCGCGCCCCGCGGCGACTACGCCTCTCCACCCCCAGGGTCGGTATTCTCCCGCTATGTGTACAACAGTCTGACATCGTTTAGCATAGTGCTCATTCGCTCACACGAGAGCAATGAGCTGCAAAGGTAACTATGCGAACCATTTTGTTTAAGCCGCCGTAGGCAGTCATATTGTCAAAATCGATTCCAATTTTTCATCGCGAAATAAGAAGTATCCAGAAACACAGAAAAAAAAATACATTTTTCATTCGCAAGATCTCAGAATTTTGAGGGACAACTATCATATTTTAGTCATTTCAAAGATATTTTAATGTATTAAATTCTTTATCGTGAAGTTTTTCACTGGAGAATTTGCTTTTCAAGAAATTTAAGGTAAACTGGAAAAATGTAACAAAACGCTCACGATAACCTTGTTTTTATTGGTCAGTGAGCGCGACATGATGGCATTTGGTGGCTAGGTGCAGACGGGCCCTTAAGTGTTTTTCATTAGAATAACCTCCCAGACCCGGGGCGTTATTCTGTCCCGCAACGGAGCGAAAAGTTCACGACTCAAATCAGTACCGTGTGAGCGAGTGTACACTGCGCATTTCGTCAGTTGGTCGTCACTTCGTCGCTCAATACCTTGCTAGCAGAAACCGCAGTCGAGTCGTTGCTAAGGCTTTTCAACCCCGAAAATAAAATATAAGATAAATAAAAGTTTTTTTTTTATAATTTTGATGCGTGTGTTTGTATGTGGGTCTTCCTTATATCTGTGTAACTGTGTATGTCTAACAGGAACTACCTTGAACATTGCTTTCATGGATTCGTACAACATAAATAAGATTTTGAAAACTTCCGGCATTTCTCGCGGCGAATTTATCGGATCGTTCCGACGTTTCGAACAGAGCGTTCTGTTAATGGCCACGGAGAGTTCCGCGGGCTGAGAGGTACGAGAGCGGCTAACAGCGTAATAGAGCTACAATAGTGCTGATAAATATGGAGAACAACAGTTCTGAAAGGACGTTCTGTTGGTAACGTCGGAACAATCCGATGAATTCGCCGCAGTAAGAGCCGGAAGTTTTCAAAATGCTGTTTAACGACGGCGGTAGTTTGAAAAGTATTGAAGATAAATAAATGTCCGATATTGATATAATTTTTGGAGTTTCGTACCAAAAAGGTGAAACCTAAACTCTTATGGTCTTACTACGTTGTCCGCCCGCGTATGTATGTCACAGGCTTATAACTTTGAACTAATCAAAGAAGATCAATACAACTTTCACCAAAAAACGGATCTTTCTTGTCTGCATATATAGGTAACATATAGGTCTGTATTTAGGTGGTTTCTCGATAAAGAATATGACTATACAGTAACACTTCTAACTGTAATAAAATGATATAACTTTATTTAGTTTGATTTGATTTAATTTGCAAAAGGTGTTTTGATTTTCGTGTGGTGAATACTTATACTTATTTGAGTTTTCCTGATCTGTATTATTGATTTTCTTTTAGTTTTACTTTTGGTTATATTAGTTTATTTTAGTGTTATTTTTAACTCTATTGTTAAGTTTGTTCTTTTTAAATTGTAAACCTCTTTTCTGTACTCCAGTTACACTGTACTAGTATTTATTTATTTGTAGACACGGAAACTATTTCCCATAAGACAGTCCTAGGGCTAGTTTTGGAAATAGGGTTAATTGTTTTACTTTGTATTGTATTTTGTATTTGTATAATATCTGAAAGTTATAGTAATACCAAAGAAATATGGTTCTTGAAATAGTGTGTGTAAATGCATACAAATGCACGTAGGTATAATGGTACGAAACCCTCTGCGCGCGAGCCACATGGCACACTCACTTGACCGGTATTTTTTTTACAGAAAGAGAAATTTTGTCCCTGTTGTATATTTCGAGGCGCCAAAGAGGTGTTTTCAATTGAAGAGAAATAAAAATAAAATCAACCTGTAAGAGATAGAGAAGCATGTATATTCCGATTAAAGTAAATAAAAATGAATAGGCTAATAATAATTTAAAATAAATTGTTTAAAAAAGTTGTCCCAGTAATATTGGAAATTATAGTCCTCTCTGTTTGCTTCCTGCGTTCAGTGAAGTGTTTGAAAAGCCATTGAAAAAGGCTTATTGAATTTTTTAATGAAAATAATACTTTGAATTATAAACAGTATGAATTCCGCAAGGGCAGATCAGCTGGTGATGCTATTTTTGTAACCATTGACTGTGCAAGATCGGTGGATTTCCCAATAAACGCTGGTATTCCTCAGGGTTCGGTGCTGTCGCCTAAATTGTATGTTACCCATATATTGTATTCAGTCCATCCACTACACTCAGATTTGTAATTTTTTACAATTATCATGTAGCCATCCAGAATGCAACGCGATAATATTCGAGATGATAATACAATACAATGATATACTTGAGAATAAAGATGCAAATAACGCTGATGAGGATGAAATAAGTATAAAAGAATATTTGAAGGCGACGAAAGCAATGAACTTGGCAAGGCTGCAGGATTTGATATGTTAATATTGAAGCGGTTAGTTAAGGGCCCGTCGGCACCTAACCACCAAATGCCACCACGTCGCGCTCACTGACCAATAAAAACAAGGCTATCATGCGCAACGGTCGTGCGTTTTGTTATTTTATTGTAGTTTTCCTTAAATTTCTCGAAAAGTAAATTGTCTACGGAAAAACTACACGATAAAAAGTTTAATAAATTAAAATATCTTTCAAATGACTGGAAAAAATACGATAGTTGTCACTTCAAATTCGGAGATCTTGCGAATGAAAGATTTTTTTCTAAAGCTGTTTTTGCTAAATTTTTTTCTGTGTTCCTAGAAGATTTTCCACAATTCTGCCCGATAAAGACTTTACAATGGAACCTTCTCTATCCGCTGTATTTTTTTTATGCTTCAAGTGTTTCTGGGTACTTCATATTTTGCGATGAAATATTGGACGATTTTGACAATATGAATGCCTACGGGGGCATAAGGCGGCCATGGAGTAATGCATTACCTGAAATTTCTTTTTAATAAATGCTAAGGCGGAAACCTTGGAAAAAAAAAGTTCTCTTTCCTTGCGGGCCACTTTGAATTTCTGGCATTTGCTGTGGAAACTCTCGGCGTGTGGACTCCCAACGCCAGGTCCTTTGGCAAAAAGTTAGGCAAATTCTTATTTGACAAGTCGTGTGACCGTCGTGCCGGGGCTTTCTTCACGCAACGTATTTCGCTGGAAATTCAAAGAGGCAACTCGGCTAGCGTCCTGGGTACTGTAGGGGAGACGGCTGAGCTTGAGGAAGGTTTCTATCTGGCATAACAAACACGCTCTCGCTTCTTAGAGAGCGCGTCCGGGGGAGCGTGTCACCTACACACGTACAGGGTTTTATTTGTAGGTTTAGTTTATTTTGTGTAGGCTGTATTTGTTTTAGGTTTATTTTAATGTTTAGGTTAATACAGTTTTAATTATTTTTTAATTACCGATGTTAAGTTACAATTTAATAAATGTTTAGTACGCTAGCTAAAATTATATGGTTCTTAGCGATACCTATGGGTGAAGTAGCGTCGTGTGTGTTGTGTTGCAGGATGGCGGGCGCTTGTGACGCGTGCGCAGTCGTTCGCGGTGAGTCTATATCTCAACATCGCTTCTTGGTGAGCTGTCAATGTCGAATCGTCATACTTAATCCACTGGTGCCTCGAACACTGGTGTATTTCGTATAACAGCTCGATTATTGTAACATTCTCGATGCGTACACGCAGCATGTCGCGCGACAGTTGCGCCTACTCACCCGCGGCATGCGCTTGTAAGTATCCTGTCTGTACTCGTACGTGTATAGGGGAGATCGTGTATCTTGGAATGTCCTGTGCCTCGGAATGTCCTCCTCGATCCATTTGATTGAAAATTGGCATTTATGTTGAAACCCTTGCATGGCCAAATTAACGTATGATTTTGAATGAATAAGTCGCTAGCGCTCGATGCACTGTTTTTATTTGCGCCGGTCGCTTCGTCGCCGCGGCGGCGCCGCTTGCATGTCACCCCTACCCGCCCGCATCGTGGTTGTCCGTTCGTTGTCATGTGCTCGTGTTGTGTCTTGAGTTGTGTTGTCACTTGTCGCCGCGCGCCACCGCACCGCCTCTGGTCCCAATCTCCTCGCTCGATTCCTCCGTACGCCTCGCTTAGACGCGGTTCGTATCGTACTTGCGGGCGGTCCGTTCGCTCACCCCTGCTTACGCTACGCGAATGACGCGACGCTCGCTGGAGGAGACGGACGCCGCTCCGTCTAGGTACATTTGCATTCCAAGCGACATGAGAACCCGAAAGTGATCTAACTTGTGTCTGTGACTGTATCTGCAACGCCTCGCCTCGAACGCCCAGTGTTGACGAATCATTTGCTTCGCATATATTCGGCTTCGATCGAGTCGCCGCGCCGCCCTAGACGCTTACCACCGCGAGGACTCCGGCTTCTTATTAGTCATTATTATTTGAAGAGCTCAAGTAGAGATTTTTGTCGATGCAAATTCGTTCCGAGGTACATGAGCGTCCCCTATGCATATGCCACTGAGCGATATTGAGATGTAGATACATCGAACCGGCCGCGCCCGGCGCCACACCGCTCCCGCTGTCCGCCCCCCGCCCATCCGCGTCAACTCCGAGCGACGATATTGTGCTGTTTGCTTTGTTTGTGTGTACCTCGGAACAGTTTGACTTTTCGCTGGGGAATCCGCGAGGTGAGGGGTGGGGTGGCGTGGCGCGCGGGGGTTGACGCGACGCGTGTTATCTCGGCAGATACCTGGAGCTGCAGTCGAGCGGACGGAGGGACGAGATCCGGCTGCACTACGTGGCTGCGGGATCGGGGGGAGAGGCCCGGGTCGAGAGCTTCCCGTACCGACTGGCGGACGGCGAGTGGCACCGTCTTGCGCTCTCCGTATCGGGTGCTCAAGCCCAACTGCTCGTCGACTGCCACCCGCTCTATCGCCGCCTTATCCAGCCTCCGGACCGCAACTTCTCCCAACCACAGCTCGCGCTCTGGGTCGGACAGAGGAATACCAAACACTCTATGTTTAAGGTAAACTCGTCTATCTTTCGCGCGCTTCTAGAGTAAATCTTAAAACTTAACCAACTTAAAGTTAGGAGGATAATTGTATATACTGTCGTTCATTCATTAATATTTTTCTATTTTGGTCTTACTGGATTTCGGCAGTGCTTTCAATACGGTTGAATATGACATTCTCCTGGCAACCCTACGTTCTTCGAATATGTTTCATTTAGGTAGAATTAAATTGATTTTCCTTATATTTTTATGCCCGCCAGCAGTGTGTCCGTATCGAGATTGTGAGCTCTCAGTGGTGTGCTGCTACTGAAGGCCTACCACAAGGCGACGTGCTTTCGCCTCTTTTTTTCATTTTTATCATTTATCTCGATGTCCACCTTCAGTGTCTCTGCCACCGAGGCGGTATGCATACCAATGATCTGAAAATTTATTGCTAATTTCCGCACACTCAATGACATAGCTGCTCCTAAATATTTCTATAACTCTGACCTTGAGTTCGACAGACTTAATAAATCTGGTAAAGAAGCACAGAATAACGATATACAACTACTATCGTCAAGAACCTATCAATGCAATGTGATGCTCTGGTTGCAGGGAACACTACAAGACGTGCGTCTGGTGAGCGGTCCGCACGGCTACCTGGCTCAATGTCCCGGGCTGGATTCCGAGTGTCCCACGTGTGGACAGTTCTCGCTACTGCAGGCCACGGTGCAGGAGCTGACTACGCACATACACGACCTCTCCATGAAGGTGTCACTATTTTTTAAAGTGCTGTTTTACGGAAACCTACGTCGACGTTGTAGAGTGTATAGTACTCTCGAACATCTGTGGGAGTGTCCCACTTTCGGACAGTAGGTAACCGCTGACGAATTCATGCAGGCCATTCATCGCGGGAAGTCCACTAGCATTAAGTGCGCTGGAGTAGATTAAAATAGCAATATAAAAAGGTACTGACACAGCCAAAAAGGGCTAAAGCCCTAAACAACATAAATTTATTGCAAAAAGGGATCCTTGTGGAATGACTCGATGTCAATCTGTCTGTCTTAACATACACGCATTTCTCTGTCAAAACCTTATCTAAATATTCTGAGAAAATATTGTTTCTGAGATTTTTTTTTAGCACAAACTAATTTCTCTTTTTGTGGAGTACGACGTTTATTATATGTATCTGGAAACTATCGAAAATTGGTGAATGAAATTTTTTTTTCACGTTTTTATATTTTCGGTCCTCATTCTAAACCCCGACCAAATATTATTTAAACTGAAAACGACCGCAATGCCACGTTCAATAAACCGACGTGGTCCATGTAAGGATATGTTCATCTTCTATAAATGAACCGTGTTAATTTTCTTTTAATCCACTAAGAATTCGGGCGAATAGCTGTTCCAGCGTTATCTGCCTGAATTGGGCATCGTACCGAGGCGGCGCTATGCGCACACTTAGGGCGAAGAGCCGTTACAGCATTATCTGCCCAATTTTGGCGATAAACCTTTATCATAATTAATTTACACCATACACGGCTACACAGTTTAACCGGATATCGTTTTCGCCGTGTCTCTAGATGCCTTCATCATCATCATTAGCGTTAGTCGTCCACTGCTGGACGTATTCTTCACCAATTTCTTTACAATCCTCCCAGCACTCGGCTCCACAATTCCATCGTTTGCCCGAAAAATATCTGATGTCGTACAAGCGGTACAAGCAAGTCAGCCTTAATAGCTCAGTGGTGCAGAGAGTCAACTGTCGCTATTGCTTGTTAAGCAACGCTGGGTGCGGTCAGT
>WYDE02054372.1:0-18385 GCA_009867175.2 Adela reaumurella | reverse complement strand
GGGAAGTGCTGATATGGCACCTACCTACATAATTCACCAAGGTGTTTAGGCTGTCATCACTGGTACCAGAAAACTGGAGCATTAGGTGATGTAGCCATCCGTGTCAGTTTCAATAAAAAAAAGGAACAATCCTTTTTTTTTTTTAATTGATTTTTTTATAAACTTATTTTTCATGAAAACTGTACAATTATTAATACAGCTTAAGCTCACGAAAGAGTAGGTGGATGGAAATACACCCTGAATATTCTTTACGAAATTGTATTCCATCTTACAAACAAAGTTTAACTTATGATTGAAAGAAAAATCGGCATCTCATTCGGCAATCTTTTCATGATTGCGAATTCTATTCTCAATGTTTAATAGCAGCAAAATTACAAAGGAATATTCCCATCCTTGTCTGAGCCATATGAAACAAAAACCGATTCCGGAAGCTATCATTACCAATGAATTGGGCAAGGTTTTCCCGACAGTGAACCACTCCGTCCATCATTCGGATGTAGTTCAATACTTCACCGTTAATATTATGTTAAATCACATAAGCACTTGAGACAGTTCGAGGTATAATCGACCAAAAACTAAAACCGGATGTCACTAGTGTCGCCAATTCCATACTGTCTTCTTCTTCTACATAATACTTCTGTATGAATGCAGAAAGTTGCGCATATTTAAAACGTATCATAACTTCCTGGTGGCACTCCAAATTCTATGAGGATGTACCTACCATCTTTGAGCTCGATTGTGAGCCTTTTATCACCGGTGCAATTACACGCTTTTGTTGCTGCGGCTGTCGGAAGCCCGAGAGACTCTTCAGGAGGCATTAACGTCCCACTGCAAACTGGAAAACTTTAAGCTTCGAATGGAAGGAGCGCATCCAGGCAGTGGCGTCACGTCACTCGTCGTCTGTCCAACTTTTATATGAAGTTTCTCGAATAGTTTTTATATCCGGGTCTCGTGGTGCCACGCCAGAAAGTGGATCCGTCTCTGACATCTCTGCTTACGTGTGCTTTACCTAATCAGTATTTGTATAATCTCAGCTTATGTGTGCGTAAATTAATCAAACAATATATAGTATAGTGTATGCATTGCACAAAGCCCGATGACCATTATACCAGGATACTGAGAATGTTTCGCGACTTACAGTTTTTGGCACTGGCTGGTTTTAATATAAATTAAAACTATGACTACTTATTAAAAAAAAAAATTCCAAATTCAAATTCCCCCCACCCCCCTTTTTAAGAACAAAATTAAAATATTCGGTGCACTAAAAAATGTATCTACAACGAGAAAATTTTCGCGCCATGATTTCGTACGATTTCAAATGTCGAATAAAACCAGAAGAATCGTTTGAAGGACTTGGAATGGCGTTCACATATAAAACCCCAATAGAGCGATTGTTTTCTGGTTCGACGATTTTAAGCGTGGTTGAGCAACTAGACGGACGAAAAAGGAAGTGGCCACCATATGACGACTGTTACAGAAGAAAACGTGCTGTCTGCGAAATAAGAAAATTCAAGAGAATAAGCAAATTACATATAAAGATAATCAGATTGGATCGGGAAGTGTGCATGAAATTCTACACGGGTATTTTCGGGTACGGGAGATATTTTCATGCTGGGTACGGCACAATCTAACGCAGGCTCAGAAGAAGGTTCGGGAAGAACTTTGCCGTGATATGATAGCAAAGTTTGAAGCAGGCTCGTCTCGGCGCGTTTACGATATCATTACGGGTGATATCGTGGATTTATCAGTATGATCCAGATACGAAGCGTTAGTCGACCGTGAGGTTATTTCAAAATGAACCAACACCTACCAAAGTGAAGCGAGCGAGAAGTGCAGGCAAAATGTAGATCGAAAGGTTTTTTTTTTTTTTTGACGGGTTATCTGGTCACGGTACCCCTATGAGATGAAAGGAGCATCAATGTTGAATGGTATGGTACCAAATGTTTGCAAGAAGTTTTTACTGTCGTGAGCAACAAGCGACCCACAGGGCATCCGTGGGCTATTGCTTCACCACGACAACGCGCCGGGTCACTCGGCGCTCATGACAGAGGACTTTCTGGACAGCACACCGGTCAAAATTATTGGACATCCTCCTTACAGTCCTGATTTAGTACCGTGCGACTTTTTTTGTTCCCCAAAATAAAAAATCAAGTCAAGGGAAAACAGTTCTCATCACTGGAAGTTGCACTGGCTGCGTTTGAGAAGGCGGTGGAAGAGGTGTCTGATGCGGACTGGAAAATGTGTTATGAAAATTGATTTAGACGTATGAAGTTGTGTATAGACGCCATTTGAGAGTTCTTTGAAGAGATATAATAAAAAAATTATCACCTATAGTATATTTTTTTACAGTGTCCCAAAACATTCTGAGCGTCCCACGAATATCTTTATCAAAAGGTTGTAGTTTTTCAGTGTTGTTTATTTTTTCATCAGTGAACTGCAGCACTTAGATTTGTCATATATATTTTAAATTTTAACATTCGGCCAGTTCGATTATCTCAGCAAATAAAAACTGGCATGAAACTTCACTGAGTTTGTTTTTTAACGTCACTTAGTCTATTTTACAAAAGTATGTGCCACTACCTAAACACGCACATGCTATCACCTACCATCTCTCATTACTCCAAAGACAGAAAACTGCCCAATTCATGAAAGATGCAATAATCACAAAATGTCTGATTTTTTTAACATGAAATGATATGCAAACTACGCTGCCACTTGAAGCAGGCCAGTCTCCAAAAACAGCACCCGTTCACGAGCATCACACCTGGGCCAGCCATCGCCTCCCTCAACCATATTATAGGATGAGAGACAACCCGCGCCAAGTGTAACCGTAAATGACTCTTTGTGAGTAATGTGTTTCTTTAAGGTTTCGCTTTCTTTTTGTTTTCATCTCGCACTCACTCATCCCAAATTACATATTTAACCGAAAAAAAGGAAAATACATGTACAATTTCAAAAATCTGGCACATACTTTATGTTTTCATCGGCCTTCGTGAGATGCATAAACTATAATAGTCAAGTTGTTGTGGATAATGGCAACGAGATTGTTATACGGCTTGTCAAATGTGATTGCTATGGATCCACAGTAACAGAGTTGTAACCTTGCCAATCATTAATAGACCGGGAAACTTGACTAGTCGATATTCTTCGTACAATTTGCTATCGTGTTGCCACACTTGCCACACAACCCCGTATTTTACTAGAAAGCGCGATTAAGAAACGACTATACCATATACGGCTAAGCGACTTTATTTTAAATTTACGTCAGTATATAATATTCAGCAATGGCTCACCTCATGGCGAAAACGCCCGTAAATCGCCGAATCGCCTTAATAGGTACCTTTCAAGAATTTGAACGCACGAAATGCGTGCACTAGCCATACGCTGACCTCCAAAACTTCATTTTTCCGCGAGTTACGCTCCATAATAATTATGTTAGCATAACGAATTAGCATAATTACGTTCCACATTGCCCTGACGTAACGGCTGCATCGTAAACTGTCGCCCGGTGGGAAAAATAAAGTTACTCGGAGTTTGCCAACGTTGTAGAGATAGTTTTAAATAACGAAATTTTAAACAATTAACTTTAAAACATTGAAACGTAACCGGCTTTAACAACAATAACAACCGATAGGGAAATAAAATATCTAAATCTCAACCACGGGAAGTAAGTGTACAGACGAACGGACGGACGAAAGAAACGACTTGCTTACCCATGCCCATCTTAGTATTCATTACGGACCTAGTAAAAAATTGGTGTACATTGAAAGAACAAAAATGTATTAATAAATGACCTACATTTGCAGCGCAATCGAGTAAAAGGTACAGAATTTATTTAGCGTAGGACGGGGAAATATAATAGGTTATCATTTATAGTACAAGAATTAACGCCCAAGTCCTCGCCCAAGTCTCACTACGAGTAAAGTAGCAGCAAAGTATATAGGTACAACGAGAAATAATTATAATAATTCAATGAAGAGTTTATTTATGAGGCAGTCATATTATAACCGACAATAGATAAAGCCAGAATCCTAAATGACAATTTAAAAAAAAATAGTTTCGTACAGAACGTAAATCACATACCTACCCAACGTAAAGGGTGTTGAAAACGGATCCGGCAATGCTCATGGCGGTTCGAAGAACTATACGTACAGTAACAGGTTTTAATCCATATCCACTCGTCGCCGCAATTCCCTTGCTTCATCTGAGAAAAGAAACCAACGGTTAGGATGACCGAGCCCGAGAATAGAACGCTCGAAGCTGTGTCTTATAAACTGTTGGGTGTTTTACTCCACGATTGTACCAGCACTAAGCCGCATCCTTCCTCGCTTGGAAAGGGGCCAACAATGTAGTCCTGCGAGAATCGGACCGTTCGATAGTATCGCGTTCGCTAGTCGCTCATTTTGTTTCCCAGTATTACTCAAAGCTGATAAAATATGTCGCCTGGCCCTCAGACTATGCTTTGCGCACCGAAAATAGATTTTAACAAGTTCTATGTACGACATAAAACAGAATATATTCAGAATATAACAACCGTTGTTGTTCCGCAAGTAATTGATGTATAATAGAAGCATAACATCACTTTCAACAGAGACGAGATTTAAAATCCTTTATTCGCCTCTTTCGACAAGCGACGGAAATATATGAATGATGCGGATGGGACTATTATGTGATTCTCAGGTTTTTAACCAACCTAATTGTGGTTTGCCGTTAGATGGATCTATCATCCGCATATTTCAGCCACTCGTGACGTCATTTTGGCTCGGCGACATTCAAATTGTTTTCGAAATGTAAATACCAGCGCTATCTTTATTCGCCTCGAATTTACTGAGGTCGGGATGAGTAAGTAAATAAGCGCTCTTAATGTCGCCAATAAAAGTATCCGCCTGAAACGTCAGCTGAAGCCAAAGGCGTCAACTTGTCTGGTGGAGTCTGTAAAGGCGTTTCTGGGCCAAGTAATGAAGTTAGCAAAAGGCAGCAGCCGCTCTGAAGACGGAAACTCCGAGGGGAGCGACGTGACATCATCGGACTTTCAGGCTGATTGAAGAGGCGATAACAGTCTAATAATAGAGTATGAAAACTTTTGAGGGTGCTACAATTTTTTGTTATGCCGCAGTGCTTTAGTTGTTGAATTAGGTAGGTATTACAGGTAGTTTAAAGTTACGTATGATGTGATGAGTTGTGTCTAAGTTTAGATATATGACAAAGTAATATTATATCATAGTTTGTCTGCTTCCATTATTTAGAGTTGATTCTTTAAGTTACAAATTATTCTTACAGTGTAATGTATAATGTACATGTGTAATGCATATACCTAATAGAATCGGTAGGGCGATCGCGAAGCCGCGCACGAAAGAATAATCATAGCAGTATCAATGTCAAAGGGGAAGGAAAGTATCGGGAAAGTTGAAAAAAATTAGACACGTATGTATAGCAGTGGACGGCTAGACGATGATGATGATGATCAATGTCAAACTCGTTCTCTATTATCCATCACTCAAATGTGTCACTTCAACAAACGCTCATAGTAGTGTCAAACTTTGCCGCGATCTCTATTATCCGTCACTTGAATGTGTCATCTTTACCAACGCTCATAGTAGAGTCAAACTATGGCGCGTCCTCTATTATCCGTCACTTGAATGTGTTATCCTCACCGACGCTCATATTAGTGTCAAATTTTACAGCGACCTCTATTATCCGTCACTTGAATGTGTAATCTTTACCAACGCTCATAGTAGAGTCAAACTATGGCGCGTCCTCTATTGTCCGTCACTTGAAGGTGTCATCCTCGCCAACGCGTATAATGTCAAACTCTACCGCGGTCTATGTCATCCTTTACTGGATATACATTCATGTATACAACAATTTCACAAAGTATATCGCTGACGTGGTGCGCTACACCCGCAGACGACGTGTGAGTAATCTCCATCTGATTTATAACCAGCTCTACACGAGAAAGTTCGCGAATGAGCCAGAGAGCACCACGTAAAAACACACAAAGCACACGTCTCTTCGTCTTCATTACGGCGGGACGGGAGCAGTGAAGCGGTATCCAGCATTTCACGCTAGATTTTTAGCTAAATTCCTTTTTTTCTCGAGAACGCTTTTTGTTTCTCTTTGTTAGAACATAAAAATTGAATTACTAACAGAAACATATCATCAAATATGCGTACCCTGATTGGAGAAATGCTATTGTAACGTAACGTTAAATTCTCTGATGTGACTTATCACTACTGAGCAATAGCAATTTAGTAAAACATTTGTACATTCTCTCACCCGCGTTCAGCATATTATGAGTAGTACGGATCGTGTAATTACATACTCACATTAACGCCTGCTTTAAGAGCGCTCATGACATATCATTAACTGACTGTTCTTACGTGCTACAAACATCTTCCAAAGAATTACTTAGATAAAAATTGTCTGTGAAATAGATGACATTCTCACGTCAGTAAGATTATACCATTCAGTTGCAGTACATGAGCGTTAACATCAAACGAATGCCTGCAACGGAGACGTTTTTACAAGAGGTTACGCGCGTTGTAGATTCATAATTAGAGCAATAGTGTATTTGGCGATGCGGGACCTCATGCAGGTGGTGACTTGCAAGTGAATGTGTAGTTTTTACTGCTGAAGTGATTTCTGGATATACATATACATATTTATCACTCACGCTGAATGCCGACAATCTGGATAAGCAGAGCACTCGGTGTTGTGCTGCAAGAACTCTGGTAAATTACAGCACAACACCTACCACCACGTTTCGCAAGGTATTTGGACAAGATATCGAAGCATGCAAGGCACGATGACCCACCTAATGCATGACTCGATGGAAGTACCGTGCCAAGGTGAGAGGTGGCGTGCCTGTCGCCCTTTAACACGGCATCTTGTCCTTATTCCTTATTCGTACGACATACTTGGGAAGAGATGCAGTGGGGTTATTCTTTTAAGTACCGGCCCCACACGGTACTCGTATTCCTGGATATCTGTGAGAGTATTCCTTCTCAGTTCGTGGAACGATGGAGTTTGATGTGTAAAAGCATTCGAATTCAAAAATGTATATTTGCAAACACTATGGTTTTAATTGCTGCTTACATACATATACCCTTGTCAAATTTAGGTCGTCACGCAAGATATTCTATTAAGTACATTTTTATATGTACTTGGCTCGTCCAGATCTGCTGGAGCAGCTGCGAACAAAGCACCCGTCAATAAAGTGGCGAAGTATGTATCGCTGCGAGACACCTTTGAATATCAACCTTACTCTGTAGATAGCTTGGGACCGTGGTCGACATTCTCATATAAACTGGGAAACAGGGATTTCTTCATACGGAGAATTGCCATTGAAATTCGAAGATGCAACGCATCAAGCGTACTCGGAACACTGGGCGACGGGGCTCCGGCAGATCTGCATGAGATTTTCTTTTCATATGTTATTTAAGTACGTTAATTTTAATTTTTTTTATATTTTTTATATTTGTAAGTTTGTGTGTACATACTTTTAGTCCATGATGAATGGTGATTAATACTTTTATTTAAGTATAGATAAAATAAATAAATAATATTTTATTGTGTCATACATTGCCACTTTCTTCACATAAATTTCGGTGTCGTAAGTAATAGTTTCTCTCCAGAATCCGATCCCGTAACGAAGTATTGAATATAAAAATACCCGTAGTAGATATTTATCAATGCATATTCGTCGCAAGTTTGTCGCAAATTCGTCGCAAGCATTGAATAAAAAAATTCCTTTAGTACGTATTTATCAATGCACATTCGTCGCAAGTTTTTGAGATAGTTTTTAGATAGTAATAATAAAACTTTGCTAATTTTGTCTTTGGCTAATATTTCTCTTCTATGAATGGCAATTAAAGTGTAAATCAAAGGAGAATAGTTTGAGTTGCAAAACTAATAATTTCGTTCTTGTATTACATCCAATTCTGTGCAACAAAATGACACAAGTGTCAGACTAACAGGAAACTTTAACGATCCAGTTAGTGCTCGTCTCCGCCGGAGTTGAGTAATTAGAGAAAGTTTCACGGACACTTCGCGGGCACCAAATTAGGAACAACAGAACTGTCAAACTATACGTACAAAACGTCCCGATTCAATATTTAATCATGGTTTTGATCAGTCTAGGAACGGATTCTGTGAAATGTCGAAGTGGTATAGTTTGGGATCGTTGTGCTCTTGGTTTCAGTACAAGGGCGGCTATGCTGTGGTAAGCGGGTGAAATACGAATCTCTATAATATAATATAAGCTATATATAATATAATATAGGGCTGAGGGCGCAGCGTCCGCTCGCGAGACTTTTCCAATTGATTTAGCCACCAAGGCCGCAAGCGGAGGTTCGACTAAGTGAGCCGGAAAATTACGGAAAGCCTTCACAGGACCTAGATTCTGAGGAATCCGTACGTTTTGTTACAGCGCTGAGAGCGCATTGGTTCTGTTTCTGAACAGAGAGCCCAGCGCTGAAACAAAGCGTATGGACTGCCAGAATTGACTCGCTGAGCACGTGAATAAGCGACAACCGACAAATATATTCTCGGACTTCGATAAATAATTATTTATTCGTTCTCCGTTCGTAGATTATAATCTACGAAAGGAGGGCCCGATACATACGGTTTAAAGGGAATAGAGAGACTCCATCGTAGCCAATTTATAAACTATACTAATGCTATAAGCATAAACAAGAGGCTGAAAATTTCTTTGGTAATTTTTTCGCGATAAGTTGTGAATCTAAAGGACAGATTTCAAAACGGCTTTCACTGTTCGCTAGGTTTTTTTAAACAGTTATATGTTAAAATAAAAAATTACAACTACGTATATGTGTGATGATTTGTATATAGACAAAGATATATAGAAATTAATAAATAAGTAATATTATAATTTAGTTTTGTAATAAAAAAAAATTGGCAAGGAATAAACCGAAATTATTATTTCTTTTTATTAGATTTTGTGCGAAGAAACAAAATTCAGAATCGTTTACTCAAACGCGGTACAAGAGGTTTCTAAGCACTAGAATCCTTTAAAATAAGAAATTGTGTTTTATTGAAATAGAAAAATTGTACGCTTACGTTGAAAATGAAAGTTTTAGGGATACTTTTAACATTAGTGGCCCGAGGTACGAGGACTTCCCCTATTTATATCGCGGACAGGGCTGCGGGAAATGGTAGAATAAAAAAAGACGAGCGGCGGTAGGACACCCGATTGGAACAAGTGGCGTTCACCTTTTTCGGGATATATGCATTAGTCCTCGAGGTTTATGACGACAATTATTAGACACGAACGAGAAGAAGAGGTCGCGTTTGCTGCCCAATTATCTATGGTCTGTGCATTAAAAAAGCGAGACATTTTATTCAAAGACCTGAGGATAGGCGACATGTCGAGTGAGAACTGAGTGAAATCTGTGCAAAATGTGCAAGCTTCCCGCTCGCACCCTGACCTGTCTTCAAGGTAACGCGTCTGCATACCACCAGCTGGAATAGCACTGATGTCTGCCATAAAATTCACCCACGCTGCTCTCCCTTCTACGTACTTCCGTTCTCTATCAATTTTGCCCCACCCACGTCAGACAGCTCGGCCGGCGAGCAATAAAGCCTTTGTGCGGACGAACCCGATCGGGTGTGAACACAAAATGGAAACGTCTTTCACACTCTCCCAGACGTTATTAAACGTCCAGTCCGAGTGAGTTCGTGGACCGTTTTTTCAACAAGTGACTTTGTGCATAAATATTAGTTATTCTTACTTTCGGCGGTTTACTGCGAGCACTTATACTAAATTATAATAAATTGAGCAGCGACCTTTTCGTAAGCCTTTCAGCTGGCACGGCGACTCTCTGAGCGTGGTTTCATGAAGAGTGGTGTTATTCGTTGTCCGATCTTCTTTTGAAACTTTGGAAACAAACACCCATGCCGTATAAAAAAATAGAAATCAAATTACGACGGTTCTTTAAAGGCAACTTTACCCATACTGTGACGAATGAAAACAATGTGGTCGTCACGGTACGCCCGGCAGAAGCGAAACATCGAAAAAAAGGTGTCACGGATAAATTTACCGATCGCGATCGTCACTTTATAACTACTGGCTCTGTGTGCTGCAGACCTCGCGATCCTTTTTTTTCATTATTTTCCACCCCTTCACACGGTTGAAGGGGTCGAAATTATAGGGGTCGAAAATTTGGGACAAAAACTTCCATATAAATATCGAAAAAATTCACGAGAATAGGTTGAGAAATGCGACCTGTACTCTCACAGCCGCGACCCCTTCAATCTCCACAACTCCGCCATAATGAAAAACGAAAACAGAAACGACGAAAAAAAAACATATAATTATCGCACCTGCTCACAAAACTTCACGAGTATAGGTTGAAAAATGTGACCTGTAGACGAGAACAGCCGGACATCCGCCGCAAGGAAGTCTGCGAAAACATTTTTTTTCCAAGCTGAAACGGAGACGCTCGCTTCAGTCGGTCAATAAATAAAAGTTTTCCGATTTATATAAATACTACTACAATTTACAACTGTTAAAATACTCGTACTCGTCTCACTGAGTGCTTGACGACATGACTCAGACACCTGTAGGTATCTTCTTAACCGCTCACTCAGCGTTCGAACAGCGTTGAAGAGAACGCGTCACAGTCCGGGTGGCGAAGTTGGTATGACAGAGGCAGCTAAGGCTAAAGGTCCCGGGTTCAAATCCCGGTTCGGACGTTTTCTTTATTTGGTTTCCGTATTTTTCTGATTAAGATTCAGTAAGCGACTTGCATGCTAAGCAAGGAAAATAAAATAAAAAAAATTCATTGGACATGACGCAGTTTTTCGTAATGACATACGAGCCAATTTTACCCCCAAGTAAAGCGCCATAAGATGTTTCACATCAAAAACTTACAAATCACGTTTCATAGCAAACTTATCCAGGTATAAACTGGAAAGAGTCGATAAGTAAAATGCCTGTCGTTTAGCCAAATCAACTTTCGGAATTTACAGTGGCTTGGTAACATTCTCGCAAAACGACTCGTGACCCCGCCCGAATATCGTGTTCTTGAAGAAATTCGGGATGCGGAATGCTCGGAGCTACGCGATGATTATTCGTTCAATAAATTTCGTTTAGTACTGTCGTCGAAACTTCGCTCGCATATGCGGGGTAGCGCGCGCATTTCGCCATGGCATTCCGAAGTAAGTATTCTTCGTTGACGTCCAGTGTGAATAGAAGTGTCAGTGTGAAGTTCTCGAAGTGTAAAGAGCTTCGTCTTCGCTACTTCTGAATTCAAAGTAATTCCGTTATGGAGGTTGAACATTTACGAAACCGCCGCCGGAGGCGCTGAGTTGTGTCTGCCTGCGTTATGAAAACATGATTCATTCCGGGAGGTTTTTGCGCTGCGTTCGCAACATGTATCCATTTAGCGGAATTCTGAAAGGGGCTTATTTAAGGCTGCGAGCAATAAAATATACAAAGCGAGGCTGGAAGCTGCGGTGCGTAGCCTGGAGCTATCTAGGAAAGAGGCCTTAATTTGACTTTAGTCGTCTCGACATCGATGTACAGGGTTTTCCAATAGGGACGGGTCGATGTTCAAAAGGAAAAAAGCAAGCTGTGTGTGAGGTATTAACGAATTTCTTTTTTTGTTTGAAAGACCCATGCATGCCAATTATGTGTGGAATATGACATCTTCAAATGTTCGCCGCGGCTTCTCACGGTGGCACGAATCCGAATGGTCCAATTTTGAATGACTTTGCCGCATAAATTCGGTTGAATTTGAGCTATGGTTTGGTTTATGTTCACTTTAAGAGAATCGGTCGATTGCGGCCCATTGGCATAGACCTGCGACTTCAAAAATTCCTACAAGAAAAAGTCTAGCGGGGTAAAATCGCACGATCTTGGTAGTCAATTCACGTCACCTCTGCAAGAGAAACCATACCCGCAAATCGTTCATTCAGAATGTCCATTGTGGCGTTCGCTGTGTGGAACGTAGCGCCATCCTGCTGGAACCACATGTCGTTCACGTCCATAGCGTTTAATTCGGGCCAAAAAAATTGGTTATCATTGATCTGTAACGCTCACCGTTGACAGTAATGGCCTCCCCAACATCGTTTTCGAAAAAATACGGACCAATGACGCCACCGGCCCAAAATCCACACCAAACATAACTTTTTGTGGATGCATTGCCACTTGGTGAACCTCATGTGGGTTGGCCTCGTCCCATATACGGCAATTTTGCTTGTTAACATAGCCATTCATCCAAAAATGTGCCTCGTCGCTAAAAATGATTTTTCGGCCAAAATTGGGGTCCTCTTCCAAACGCGCCGAAGCCCAGGCAGCGAACAAACGGCGTTGTCTATGGTGTTGTAACTTGACATGATGATTTGGCATCAGTTACTGATTAATGAAGACCTGATTTGACAGTTGCCGCCAAAACAATATGGCCGCCACAGCATGTCAAAATCGACCCGTCCCTATTGGAAAACCCCTTAGAAAAAAATATCGTTCGTATGGTTATTGGATATAGCACTCGTCTAATGACATACAACTTTTGGTGTCTGTTTGTCTGTTTGTGAGCACAATTCTTTATAAACTTTCCATCCGATCGGGCTAAAGTGTTCTAGTCATTTTATATGCCAATAGATCCCTACAGAATAATTTACATTTACCTAGAAGAACTGGCTAGAAATTTCTGTGGAAAAATTCTCAACGTCCTCTCCTCATAAACAGTTTTAGGTATCGCGCTGAAGTTTTGTAGGCTCATTCTATGTGTCTATAGACCGCCACACACCAACTTAAACTTCCTAAAAGAACTGGCAAGAATCTTCTCTGAAATTTGTTCAACGTTCATCGCGAGTAGCGTAGCCTGTTACGGCAAGACTGGCGTGCATCTACCACATAGGTTAACATAACGTCGCTACGCTCCACGTCTTAAATAAATTATCCAAGAGGTTTTTTTGTAGGCACGTTAAATAATGCCAGATTTGAAGTACGATTCCTGTAATTAACCGCAAAGTGACATTAACTCATCTCAGTCCGGAAATCATCGCAAGGAAACGCATTTTCAAGCCGGTTGGTCACCGTTGAAGTGAATGACTAAATCATTTCATAAGTATCATGTAAATAAGTAAGCCCTGTACCCAGCAGCAGGGCGAATAACAAGGCTCCAATGGATGGCTCTTGGGTGTCTCTGCCTACTCCTCCGGTAAAGAATCGTGATGTATATATAATTGATTGATTACGACCATGCCGTGTTTACCTTTAAGGACATTATGTATGTCTTGCTCCTTAATATCGTGGTTAGGCTGCTTCACCACGAGACCTACTGGACCTTTGTCTGAAGCACAGACCGCCACATCCTGCACTCCAGGGATATTCCCGATCACGCCTTCAAGTTCGCTCGGATATATCTGAAAATAAACAATTAATCTAGTTGACTAAAAAATAACTTAACAAAGAATAGGCTACTAAATTATATAGCTTGTTTAGTATGAAATACACCTATGAAAGATGTTCCATAACTACGATGTTTAATTTTAACAAGACGCGGTAAAAATAAGATACCTTAAAGAGATTTCAACGCGCACAGGTTTCCTACATAATATTCTCCTAATAGTCCTTACGCCTGTGGACATTTTACTTACGCAAAAGGTTACCGATTCTAGTATGAAATTGTTGTATAATAAATTATAGTGTTCAGAAAAAAAATTGCCTTAAAGGCACAAATGGAGGTAACCATATAATGTGATATGTCAAAAAAATTAAAAAAATTCTTAAAAATTTACTTTTTTCTTATTTTTTTAATTCTACTCCTTTGTTCAATAAGAACAAGTAATTTCTGAAATTCCCTCGAATTTCAACTGATCTTAAACTTTGTATGGTCATTTTTCCATGGTCTTACTAACTTGTAGTAATTAAACCAAGAAGTAGAACATAAAAATAAAGTAAAAAAAATGCCTCAATAAATATATTTTTAAATTTTTTTTTTATTTTTGACTTTTCATGTTTTATGAAGAAACAATAAACCATTTGCGACTATTAAGACTACTTTTTCTAAGCACTAGAATTTATTATGCAACGATTTCATAGTGGTAATTGCTAATCTTTTGCGTAAGTAAAATGTCCACATAATTGGCCGTGTATAATTCGGCCGTGGCCGGACGAAGAGGATAATAGGGGAGGGAGGGGGGCGGTTAAGGCATAACCGTGGACGGATCTGCGGTCTAAAAGTTAGTAAATTAATGAAATTGTACATAATTTTGCAAACTGACAGTGTTTATAATAATAATTAAAAAAAAATATTGTGCGTGTCAGCTCCGACGCGCGACTACAGACTACCGACGGTTTACTCCTTCGGAGGGGCAACATAACTTCAGACCCCTTCGACAAAGTCGACCAATTCGACCTTGTCGATCTTTCGACCTGTCCACCTACCTGTCCACCTGTAGACCTACTACCAGAAAAACTAACTAAAATGCTGCAGTCCGGCTATCTGTTTATTCCAATCCTTTTACACGCCCGACTACACCATTTGAGTTTCGTAGTCGGGTCTCAAATCTTTTTTTTATTCTTGAAATGGTCTTTTTAAGCTCTTTACAATACCACACTCGATGAGATTTAAAGAAAAAAAAAATCTATTAAAGTTTGACAATATGTCGTTAAATGTCTGACATATTTAAAATAAAAAAAATTATACCCAACGACACTCCCAGAAATAATACGAATGCTACGACACCTCAAAACTTTAAATCGGTTCAGGCGTTTAATCTCTGGGTGGTAACCTACACTACTCTCATGCATTTGTACATACATACACACGCGCGAAACACAATACACAATACCTTCCTTTGGCTTCACCGAACGTCCTTCCAACGGCCAATGAAGGTATGTTGCATAACACATACCTAACTTTATTGTACTTCTTGCTTACGCGATAACAAAACTCATTTTTTTTATTAACACTGAATTTTGCTTCCCATATAGTTTGCGTACCGCGGGGATATAGACGGTGTAAAGCTTTAAGTCAGACATTTTACAAGGAGATAATTCTGCATGTAACACTGAACAGATTTTCATAAAAAAAAATTATTCTTAAAATTTCATTTTATTTCTTCATAAATTCTGCGAGTATTTAAAAAAATTAATGGAGAAAAAACAAATATTTTGTTACATTGTAAAAGTCGTAAAACAAGAGTTGTTCAGTTTCATGTAGAGAGATTCAGCTCTTTTCGTGTTATTTACTTAACACCATGTATATGAAAATCGATTCTTAGGTAATAAACTCCAAAAATAATTTGGAATAATTAAAGTTTTTTTTGGTTCTATCACATAAATTAAGGATTTCTTTTTGGTGCTATCACTCGATGTCAGTAAAAGATTATTAAAGTATTAAGTAATGCGATCGTTGAATATTTGCAAAATTTTAATCAGAAAAATACGGAAAAACAAATAAAGAAAACCGGGGTTCTTTATTTGTTTTTCCGTATTTTTCTGATAAAGATTCAGTAAGCGACTTGCATGCTTAAGGAAAATCAAACGAAAAAAGTATACATTTGTAAAATGGTTTCGAAGTCGCGTGTGAAAGGTGCTGTTGGCCTAATGCAGACTTTGTCGTGAAACCAACCCTCAATCTGATCGGGAGGGTGATAGTACTCGACACCAAATTCGCGAGGACAAAGCACGTTACATGTTGCCGACATTATTGTTGGCCGATTTACTCGTAACTTGCGCCCTAACCACAGAGAAGAGAGAACATCGGTCACCTGCCCTCGCCTCGGCTGGGTTAGGAAAGGTACAGTAAGTACTGTGTTGTTTAGACGATTCAAACTTAAGCTTCAGTCCTACGTGAGTCCTAATGGGAAAATACGCAGAGGATGTGAACACGTAATAAGTTCCGCGGAGGCGGAGAGCTCTCCGCAAGTTGTGTGTGTGTGTGTGCCTCGAAAGAAGAGATGGCGCTGTGGGTCGTCAGAGATTAAGTCAAAGTGGATCAAATGTAAGGAGTTTTCGATTTATAATATTGACAGCAGCTTGTATCATCGAACTGTTTAGTGTAAGTATAGGTACCCGCATAATATGACAGTTAGCTGAAGATAATACCACAGCCATGCAAGGAGCACAGAAGAAGAATGGAAAACGGATTAAGGACTTTTATTGATTCTATGAAATTATTTATTTTTTACTGCATTATAATAAACATACATACATACATTTCACTCACGCTGAATCTCGACAATCGGGGTAAGTAGAGCAATCGGTGGTGTGCTGCAAGAACTATTGTAAATTACGGGGCAACTTCATCCACCACGTCTCGTAAGGTATTCGGACAAGATATATATAAAGCAATATGTAAGGCACGAAGTGGTGGAAGTTAAAGCATAGTAAACACTTTTTTAATAATTATTTAGTCATACGCCTACATATATGGCATTATTTTAAAAGGTTGAGTTTTTTTATATATTCTACACTCTTAAAGAAGAAGAATATAAATTCTTCTTCTTTAAGAGTGTATATAGAAGTATAATGTGGACACATTATCCAAAAAAGTGTCAGAGATTTCAATGCCTTTATTTGATTAAAAAGAGTACTGGAAAATCATCGTAATATGCAAGTCTTGTAAAAAAGTTAAATATGTTATTTCTCACGTGGTTATTGTTGAAGGTGATGATAAGTTTCTTCCTGTCGACGTAATAGTAGAGGCCCTGGTCATCGCGATACACCAGGTCGCCGGTTCGGTAATATCCGTCATCCGTAAACACCTCTTTCGTTGCCTCCTCGTTATTGTAGAAACCCTGCAGTAATTTAATTTCTTGTTAAATATAATAAATATATCAGGTCAATACGAAATAGTTAAGAATTCTTATTGAGGAACTGTAACATATCCTACCCATAGCAATATTCACTGACCTTACAGAATCTTTCCTTGGGTTTGGCTAGCAATTCGCCTGTCTGTCCTACGGCCACTTCCTTGTCGTTGTCGTCTACAACCTGAAAGTTAACGTATCATATTATTATATTATGTTAATTAATTGTTATTTTGTTGCTTGGTGCTAGAGTAATATCATATGTCAGAATATTTATGAGACTGGATTGTTAAATGGCTTTAATTAAATGATACGGTATTCTTCCCATAGACATTTCCCAATTTCATAAAAGGTGTATTGTGATTTTGACGCGCAGGTGGGTCTACGCACGTATGATGTGTCTGTGACTTCGTACAGCTTAAACTAATAAGTAGTATATAGTATTTTGGAAGTGTGTTTTTTAGCAGAAAAAACATTTCGTCAAGACGATTAGTCGTCATCGTTATCGTCATATTATGTTATCGGGTCGTGGAGCAATAAACAAAAATATGAGCTAATGTAGACCATAAATGCAGTTAAGTAATCTTTGACTAATTTAATCTAATTGCCCACCCATATAAATAAAAGTCACTCCGCAAAAGTTAGATTTATTACTTCTGACAGATATGATACCATATGTATTATATGATATCAGATATGATTTCCCCGGAGGGGAAAAAGCGTGATGGTATGTATGAATTGTAAGGAACATACTTTTGATACACCTTTAGTACCTGATCTAGTACTTGCTGTTCCTGATCTAAGTTATACCTACCTCGAAAATATTTTGGTAATTCAAAATGTATTCAATAAAAACCCCAGAGTGACCTTGAAACGGAAACATTTTATTAAGCTTTTACCACATATTACAAAAACACGACTTGCTAGTTGAAAGACAGATATCTGAGGGACGCCCGTCCGTGCATAGGACACGGTGGCGTTCTAGAATAATGGGATACGGCGCGAAGGAATATTATGCGGGCACGCATATAGCGGCGCACATGACAATATGTATGTAATTTTGACAAACACTTTTTCAATATTTAATTTTCACTTATGGTTTTTGACATTTTTAGTGTTAAAATAGTCTTTATGACTCACCTTATAGTACATAACGTTATTCTCTTCCCCGATTGAAGAAAGCACGCTGTTGGGCTCCAGTACACTGCCACCCATCTCTGTGCAGCCATACGTGTAGGATAACACGCCTTCAGGGTTGATAGCCGACTGTATGAAGAAAAATAACGAGATTTTTAAAATCAGAATTATGTACACTATCTAATGCTCCTTAACAGTGAAGAGAACCAGTAATATAATGCATATAAATACAGGCATCCACGTAAAATTGTAGATTCCTTCCCTCTCCTTACACGGTGGTAGGGTAAAACCCGCCAGGGTTGGTACCAACGCACCGAATGAAGGTCGGTCGAAGCCGCTATGAAACATAGTTCGTATTTTCCGTCCAGTTCAGTGTGACCGGCTGGAAATGAGGGAAGTACTGACATGGCACCACCTACATAACTCACCAAGGTGTTTAGGCTGACATCACTGGTACCAGAAGAAC
>WYDE02054261.1:0-12282 GCA_009867175.2 Adela reaumurella | reverse complement strand
AGTGGGATCTCTTGAAAATCAGCAGCGCAGTCAATGCATGCGCATAAGCTGAAGAGGTTCCAATTCATCACAAAAAATCAAATTTAGTTATATGTTTTGTATATGAATTGTTATTATTGTGTTGAATAAAAAGTTTCATTTTCATTTATTTTTTCCTCTTATTTTTAAAAAGTGTGGAAAAAAGTAGATTCGTTGGATACATTTTTAAGACTCAAAAGTACAAAGTCAAATTATAATGATAAATTTGACGAAATCGACCCTAACCCCTCAAATCTCCTGAAAGCTTTCGACCACGTCATCCTAAACACTGAAAGCTTTTATGTCTTCACCGACCTCATCCTATAGCCGTTTAATGTCCTGGCGTCCATCGTCAGGTGTTTTACTGTCATACCCGACGACGCTTTACGAGGTTATTACCTCAACAAAAGCCTGTTTGCTTCGGGTGCAACCGCGTGAAAATTGAACAATTACAATTTCATGAACTGTAAAAAGTTCACCGTTTTTATGAACTCTATAAAGAAGCTCAGGAATTAATGAGGCCGAAATGATCTCATTAATTTATGGCCTTATGTGTGCCCTGTTGATTTTATTTAAATCACTTTCAAATAACGTTATTTGCATCTTTCCAACAGTTAATAACTCAACACAGAAACATATAATTTTTTTCACAGTGAATCAAGTCGCGAAGAAGGCGATCAGACTATTTTACAAGAACTCGCTCATGATATGCAGATATGGTGAACTTAAGGGGATGCTTCATGACGGCCTCAACTCAGCAAAAAATATGCCTTTTTCATCTAACGCTCTTACAAATGAGGGAGATGAAGATAGAGAACCGGGTTTGCCTCTTAGTTAATTGTGACAAATCCTGAGAAGTTATTCAGGAAATTATTTTTTAATTGACGTGTAAATGAAATATTCTAGGTATCTGTAGTATTACATTTCTCCAATTTTGTTTGTAGTGTAGAGATATTTACTTCACAAGTTACATGAAATGTGCGAACTTTATAGCTTCATAATTCTTACAGTAAATACATTTTCAGTTTTCAAATTCTATAGGAACATAGTAATTGGTCTTGTAAACACAAATTGATTTAGATTTTGAACCAATTCCACAAAATGAGGGTGTGAGAAATTAAGACTTTTTGTATGGAGTGCGAGTGACGAAGCGTCCTCTTAAAGAGCGAAGCTAATATTATGAAGAAAAATTCTATCACAAGGTGTGTATGCCAGTCTTTTCGTGGACGTGGAAATTTTTCCACCCAAGTTGCTTGTCAGTTCTTCTAGGAAGTTTAAAATTGGTATGTGATGGATGAGTCGGATGAGCTATTGGCATATAGAATGAACCTACATTCAGCCTGATCGGCCTGATCGGCCAACCGTTTAGGAAAAAATTAATATAAATAATAAATTGCAATTCTTCTAGGAAGTTAAAAATTGGACATATATAATGAACTTGCACATTTTCAGCCTGATCGGCAGAACCGTTCAGGAGGGTTGTGCGGACAAATAGACACCATAAGTTTTTTGACCATAGTCGAGTAACTAGCTTCACTTCGCTCAGCCAAAAAGCAAGGATGGTTGGCTTTAGTTTAACTTATTTTTTTAGAGGTCCGCATCTCTAATGGAAAAACGGAACACTAACCGCATCACGTTGTTTTTCGTCCGTCCGTCTGTCTGCCAAAAGCCTTTCTCTCAGGAACGAGTAGAGGTTGGTTGTAGGTCGAGGGAGTAGAGAACTGGATTGCGCTGCCTTTGGAAAACTGAAATTCGTCATAAAGTCTGCAGTGCCGCAAAATCTCAAGACCAGGATATTCGACTAGTGAGTACTCACTGTTATGTATGACGTACGGATGTGAAACGTGGGCTCTAACGGACGGCATAGCCCAAAAGTTCCGTGTCGCCCAGCGAACCATGGCGCGAGCCATCCTGGGAATATCGCTACGAGACAAGGTGCGATACGAAAAAAATCGCGGAAGCACCAAATTAGTAGATATTGTACACCGGGTGGCAAAGCTAAAATGGCAGTGGGCTGGACACATCAGATGCAGGGATGACGGCCGTTGGAGCTCACGCGTACTACGCTGGCGTACTTGGATAAGGAAGCGAAGTGTGGGAAGAACACCCGCCAGGTGGGGCGACGACATCCGGTATCGCGGGCAAACGATGGATTCGTGTTGCCGAGTGCCGGGAAAGTTGGAAAAAAATTGGAGAGGCGTATGTCCAGCAGTGGACGACAAAACGCTGAAAATTATGATGATGAATGATGAGTAGAGGTATCAAGTTGAAATTAATATAAAATACTAAAACGTATCGTAAGAGTGTCAGATTGGTCGAGCGGGCAAGAGTGCGCCTCTCAAGCGGGAGGTGCGGGTTCGATACCCACTGGGATCACAATATTTATAACTTTAGAATTTGTACTAAAATGGCCGCTGACACTCCGGCGAAGGAAAACATCGTGAGGAAACCCACTTCCAAGCCGGTTGGTCACGGTGGAAGCGTATGATTACAATACTCTCATATCATATTAATGAGAGAGGCCTGTACCCAGCAGAGAGGCGAATAAAATGGCTGCAAAAGAAGGAAAGAAGAAGAAAAACTAAAGCGTATCGTCCCTTGGTGGTGTAAAAATACAAGCTTCTAAGTCAACACAATCAAAAGATGCGATCATTTATGTTACAAATTTTGATACTAGCAAACTCATTAAAACCTATCGTGTACTTCCCCGGAAATTTGGCAAGAAGCAAGGTCTCACAGCACAAGAAAAAGAAAAAAATCCGAATCGGTATCAGATATCACATACAAAATATGTCCATTGATATCGGCATTGAAAACAGACTAAAATCGTCGAGCCTCGGTTCCCAGGATGCATGATAGTAAGTTCGTACGGACCCCTCAAGCAAGACGCGAGCTCTACTCTCACTTGGCCTTTTTATTTTCCCGGAGAGGTAGGCAGAAACAGTTGACCGCCATTTGACACGTTTCTAACATACATCCTTTATTCGTCCACCTTCATGCGTCCCTTTATACATGCACGTCGATAACGGTGCTGCCAACTTGCTTCTTCCGTAAAAGTTCACTTATTTGGTCATGGTATGTTCGCCTAGGGCGGTCCCGTTCGGCCCTTCCTTTCCCGTTCGCATCCTATGTGTTTGGTCATTCTCTCGCCATCCATTTTCACGATGTGTCCAAGCCATCTAAGCATACGTTTCGCTATCCTTGTCGTTATGTCTTCTTTCAATCATAAACTGTCTTTTACACATTTATTCTTCCCTATCTTTCACAGATAAAACCACATATTCTTCTCAATGACCGCATTTCAACTGCATTTATTCTACTTTCATGTCGCTGCTGCCATAGCCAAGATTCTCTGCCATATTTAAGTAGGGACCAGAACGGTATTGTAAATAGCCATTCGTGCAGTGGAACAACGATTTTATGTTCGCTTATATATAACACGAGAACGACTCAATGAAATCACATGGAGTTTTTACTGACCTCATGTACCATTGCGGTCGTCCTACGGTGGTCAGAGCATTGAGTAAATATGATGCCGCGCGGCGCCTAGGGCCGGATGAACAATGGCCAGAAAACAATAATGCAATATAACATTTTTTCTTTTTATATGCAGCGCGGGCGAACGCGCCGCGGGAGTTACTAGTTATGCATACTTTTTAAAATGTTATTTTATGAAATTTTATATGTTTAACCAAACCAAAATACGTTCATTTCTGGTAACCTTCCTCACAAGTAGTAGGTACTAACTAACATTCAAACGGGTACAATATTTTAACTCAAAGAGAAATATGTATACGACATGAAAATGATGAGCTAATATCAAGAACGTATGTAAAGGTCTTCCTCAAGGATCTTTTCTTAGTCCGATTTCATACAATATATACACATATTTGTTGTTACGTTTTACGTGACAGAAGAACATCCTATTTTAAGACCTACATACAGCAATATGCACACGCGGTGTTCAGTACAAAAATATAATTGTTTACAGCAAGTAAAGTACGGGATGTAAAATATAGTTGAACCGTTGTTGTTGAGCGCACTTTGTATGCACATTGAAAAACTGTTGAACCGTTAACTATTCGGATTGTGTTGCTATGCCCCCAACAACATGGATCCCACCCACTTAATTTGCATCTAAATGATTGGTGACCATACAGGGTGGGCGCAGTACCGTGCGCTTCAAAAGTAGCGGACGCTTGCATTGTAATTTGACATACATACATATCACTCGCGCTGAATCCCGACAATCGGGGTAAGCAGAGAATTCGGTGTTGTGTTGCAAGAACTCCGGCAAATTACAGCACAACACCGACCACCACGTTCCGCAAGGTACTCGGACAAGATATCTATCAAGCAGTATGTTAGGCACGAAGACCCACCTGCTGCATGACTCGGTGGAAGTACCGCGCCAAGGTGAGAGGTTGCGAGCCTGTCGCCCTTTAGCACGGCATCTTGTTTTTATCCCTTAGTCTCCTTTTACTACATGCACGGGAAGAGACGCAGTGGAGGCATTATTTCAGGTACCGGTTCCACACGGTGCTCTATAGATACTTATATATAAATAAATATTGACTTTTCTGTTTAGCAGAAGGCGGACTTATTGTCGGAGGCAAATTCCAGTCAACCTTCATACACTACAACACATTAGTATTTTTAGAGTATAGGTTTAATCACGGTGTTTTCATTCACCATTGTAATTTTGCACAAAAATTTTAACTGAGATTTTAAAATCCGGAAAACTTGTGCGCATACCAGGCGTCGAACCGGCGACCTCTCGAGACGAGGCGTGCGCTCACCGACTAGGCTACTCCGCAACCCATAGTTGAATCATACAAAAATTTACGTACTGCAGACGAGGCTGTTTTAACCTCATAGTACATACATACCATCACGCCTCTCCCCAGGAGGGGTAGACAGTGAAAATTGAGCTCTATTTGACACGCTCCTGACATACATCCTTTACATATTTCACCGTCATATCGCTTTATACATGCGCGCAAGTTATAGGAGCTGCGAAGTTGTCCTTTCCGTAAACGGACACATTTGGTCATGGTATGTCCTCTTAGAATCAGAATCAGAAGTCATTTCTGGCGGCCTCGTTCGACCCTTCTTTCCACGTTCGCTTCGTATAATTTGTTTGGTCTTTCTCTCACCATCCATTCTCTCCATGTGTTCAATCCATCTAAGCATACCTTTCTATATCCTTGTCGCTATTTTGGCTTCTTTCAATCCACATTTTTCACTTACGCATTAATTCTTCCTTCTCCCAATCTTTCAAAGATGCAACACGTTTTCTCAATGACCTCATTTCAATTGCATTTATTCTACTTTCATGTCTCTTCTCGCATTCTACCCAAGATTCACTGACATACATAAGTGTAGGGATCAGGATCGCCATTATGAGTAGCCATTCGTGCAGTGTGCAGTGGAACTAATCTTATTAGATTAGAACAAGATTATTGACAGCTCCACTCACGGTATATCCTTTGATCGCTCGCCTTTCAACATCTTGTCGTACTTACCGTCTCTCGTGAACACACTTCCCAGGTACACAAACTCATTCACTTGTTCCAGCTCTCGTCTCCTATTGCAGTGATTTCACCACTTCTCTCGAACACCATAACTTTCGTCTTACTTACCTAGGGGTTTACGGTGCTATTATCACGTGGCAGACAAAAATTTACCGAGTTCGATCGTCATTTCCCTTTTTTTTTTATCATCTGTTGTAAGTATTTTTTGCAGAACTGGAAGTTGAAATGAAAACCATTAGGACGAACGTTAACTTTGCCAAAAGATGGCGTCAGTAGTAGAGGTGCACTAGTAGTGTACTATATATATGAATATGTAAATAGCGTTACAATTTACAGCTGTAGTATATGTACCTAGGAGTAACTTTGGATAAGAGGAGGCTTACGTTTGCGAATCACACCAAGGATATAACCACTAGAGCGGCGATCATTTGTGGTCGCCTGATCCTATACTCTACAAGAAGTGTAAAGTCTTGCTTAGAAATAAGATAATAGTCTATAAAGCTTGTATTAGACCCGTAATGACCTACGACTCACCAGCATGGGCACATGCGGACAAAGGACTGATCAATAAACTAAGGTTCAGGCAACACTAGATCCTGCGAATGGCCACCGGGGCACCAAGTTACCATCGCCTTGTCAACCTCCAAAGGGACCTCAACATCGATCCGCTGGAGAAGTCTCTCCCAGGGTTTCTTCCAGGATGCTGTTCATCACGGTAACCCTCTGATCGCTAGCGCTTAGGACTACCGTCTCGAGGGAATCAAAATTGCAGTTAGGCGACCGTTGTCCATACTAACCCACCCCTTCGAGTGCCCAACCTCTGGCTCCAAACCGGCGTAGGAAACTCTCACCACTACGGCGAGCCTACAGCCTCCGGAGCAGGTCAACAGCGAAATCCAGCACAGTCTAGGAACGCTTTCTCAGTTTCCCTGGATTCTCTAGCAGTCCCGGCCCTAGAGAGACTCCAAAACTCAGCATCAGCAGCCGCAGCCATTCTCGCTTCCAGCTCCGCCGCCCTGAGCTCCCAGCCCGGCGAAAGCGTCGTGACCCAAGAAGAGGACAAGCACTAGCATACAGAAGATCAGACCTCGTCATTTTTAAGGAAGGGTCTGACGAGAAAGTCGTCGTCGACTTCTGCGGACCACATCTTCATACGTCTCACGACCGGGTTCATTACGAGCCTGGCCACGACAGCGGAAGGCGGTCAAGCTGGGGGTTCTCCGTCGAATAGTCTCTAGCCAGTCGGTGCCCGCCCGGACCCGTGGTGGCATCGACTTCACGTGTTCACCACGCAAAATAGCCATGGTAGGTAACTATGTAATAGTTTTTTGGCTAACATATTTTTTCAGTTGCTGATTACAGGTTCCAGCTGCAGTCTGCAATATAAAAACTGGCCATCCCTGCACGCTGAAGCAAGGGAGAGCTGCGGCGGAGATGAGAGCGGCGGAGGAGAGGGGGTGTCACGGCGAGAGGTCATCACGGCATCCTTGCCGATTCTACCCCTCAAGTCGCGCCATTAGATGTTTCACATGAAAAAATTCTTAAACTTGCCCCAAATGTATTTAATAAAATTCTGTAAGTAACTCTCCGTAATCTACGAGAGCATCCGAGCATCTACGTAATTCATCATCGTAATTTTGGGCACAATTTTTATCCGAGATTTTAAAATTCGGAAAAATTGTGCGCATACCAGGTATCGAACCCACGACCTCTCGAGTAAGAGGCGTGCGCTAACCATAACTAGTCTACTCCGCAACCCATGATACTTCGCAAAACTGCGTTGTGAGGATTCTAAATAATTTTTTCATTATCATATTTTTAATACAGAATCCATTTTTATTTTCATTTGGAGAAATTTCGAAACATTCATCCAGTATCGCCAAGTCGATTGAAAGCATTATTTGTCGGTAGAACGCTATTTAGATTTAAATTCATTCGATGTTTCGTATCATTTCCGATCTCAAATTGCCTAAGAGATCGGAAAACCACGATCAATTGCTATCGGTTGAGCGATTTCTAAAACTCTCGTCAGGGAGAGGTGCTTGCAATGCGTAGTTTATTACAAATATAGTTACTATGGTTATAGTTACGTCATGTTTATCTACTATATTATAGTAGATAAACATGACGTGATACGCATTAATATAAACGACGAGTTTCGCAATAGCAGCCCAGATTCTTAGAGCATGATAATGGAGTGGACTATGCAGAGCGTGGAGTACATGCGAGCGAAGTGAGCAACCATTATACAGGGTAGCACATGGGACCCAGACTTTAAAAAAAAAATAAAAAAAAATAATATTCACGTTAATAAAAAATGATTGCCATAAAAACACTTTATAGAATTAATCAATTAATAAAACTGACATTCAGTGACGTTCCATCCGTGAATAAATCGGGCGAATTGAAGTGGATCTGCTGCGAAGAGTGGGTGGCAGTTTCCGCCAACGCTCCAACAGTGCTTTGAAATACACGGACATCATCTCTTCGATGTAATTTTTGACACATGAGTTTTCTTAAATTCTTACTTCTACCGAGTGTGTTTAAGACAATAAATATTTTAACATGAATAATCGAATTTTTATGATTTTTTTTTAAATTTCTTGTGTCCGTGTACATGCGCCTGTACATGCGTGCTGGCGGCATCAATAATACGAGTATTATCTATCAGTTTGAACCCCTGTGGAACGGAAGATCATAGATTCCGTGATACTAAGTACATACAATTTTAGGACAAAGTAATGTCACCAAAACTCAGCGTCACGCCGCGTGAGGGACGTCATACAAATGGGCCGTCACATGGAAAAGGTCGAATTATGCACTGACACTTTTTCATATAACTGGTCCGTCACATGGAAAAGCAGATTTATGCAATGACACTTTTTTATTTCCTAAATTAATTGATCTCCCAAAAACTTAACTCGTGTTATTCAAGATCGTTAACAAATAAATAAAAATAACAAACACTCACATTTTACAATAAAACAATTTTGAATTATGAAATTAAATGAATTCCTAAAGTTCATTCCCGCCTGCAGCCTGAGCCGTTTTGAGAAGGCTTCTGTATTCTCAGATTTGTTAAATTACACGAATACCAATTATTAATCTTTGGAAGATGTTTTATTTCACGATAAAAATCAGGGCAAACTTAAATTTTTAAAAACCTGGTATTTTTTATCCGTCCAGTATAGTTCTTAGAAATTATACATACTGGACGGGCATACAGTACGATACGTGACGTTCGAGCGTCCTAGCGTCCAACTGCATGCTAACGCTAACTTGGCAAGGTGCAATCTCAGCTCAATTTTACGCAAACTAGGGGTGACCCGGAGAAAGGATCGGGGACCACCAATCACGTACTCGGCCATTTAGTCCACCTAGCAGCAAATGACAAAATCAAAAAGAAGTATAATGGCGTTTGACAGATTCCACACTACCGTTTGTTTGATGTTACATACTTTGCCAGTTTAAGAAATAAATTTAAAACGTAACCGCTGTTTATTATTTAGCAGATTCCATAGTTTGTCCTCCGTACTTTTATTTCAGCCAATGCGCGATAACATAACGGCTGGACGGGTCAAAGCTACTGATACATTGCGTGACTTTAAACACTTGTTTTATGAAGATGGAAAGCTACATATACCTATGCGCATCCGTTGTGCCAGCGGAGGAGACGGAAGCGGCTCCTAGCGGGTATAAAATTTTTATGCCATACCTAAAAAGATAAAATGACGTTCCCGAGGAATGCTTAAATATCGCGCGAAATGGCGGAATAATAGTAATGGTAGTTCTGCCGCCCCCTCGCGATGCCGACGACATCCGGCTCCTTGCATTTTTCACTGAATTTTATTTGCATAATACGCTCTCAGCGGGGTGGCGGCGGCTCTGCCTGCACTGCAGTACCTATTACTCTTTATACGGTTGCGGCCGCATCTAAAACCAAACGGCCACAGCATCGAATGGTCATATCCCCGAAATTCGGTGCGGCGCCCGCATTAAAATATCACCGTAATTCGGTGTAACACCATTCGGTGATAAGACGGCATTTGAACCTCGGCACGAGCGATTGAGGAGACCTTATTACCACAGCTCGTATATAACCATTCGGCAGTGTTCATGAACGCAACACGGAACGTTTGAAAGGTTGAAATGGCGGTAACGCTTTCATGTCATGACTGACTCATGTCGAGATGTTGTCGGTCAAGGCACTGGACCACATACAGGTTATCAGTATAATCTCTTCAGTCCTTCACTCATGCAACATTACTAAATATACCTTGTGGGGACGCCGGTGACGTCACGGGCCTGCTTATCGTCGGGTATAGTTAGTACTAACAATTTTCAAGTGACCACTACTAAATATACCTCAACTAGACACGGCAAATCCGCTGAAATCGGGTATACTTAGTAGTATATAGTACTTAAAAAATGGCATTACTAAGTATACCAGAGCAGGATTCACTCATACATTACTGGAATCATGTGACCAAGAACGTTATAACGTTCTTGCATGTGACATCATGCCGCCTTCATTGTCTCTTTCTTGCTCATGGCTCTGTACTGCTAATGTAATGCTCAGTGTACTGCTATTATGAGGAAAGTATATTTCCGTCCAGACATATTATTGGTCAAACCTGGCTACTCACCAGAGACAATACAGTAGCCGGAGGAGTCGGAGGGAGGGAGGCCCCCGCCCGCTGTAACAAGGTGCAGGCTCTAGACGTAGCGGCCATTTTGAAATAACCTACTAAATATACCCGCATGTGACACCCCACATCGTGTATATTTTGTATTGCGAATATTTTAAAGCTTCTAATAAGTATACCCGACCAAAACACTTTGGGGAATTTTCACAACGTATATTTAGTAAATACGCTTTATTCATCCTCAAACAGCACACTATTCGTGGAATACACACAAAAGCAATAATTCGTGACAAGGAGTGGTCTTGTCACCGAATGATGTTACACCGAATTACGGTGCTATTTTAATGCGGGCGCGGCATTGAATTTCGGGGATATGACCATTCGATGCTGTGTCAACGCATTTTGAATTTTTCGATGAAATTACTCATCGGCACACTCAGTGCTATGACCAAGTTAAATTTAATAATAAAAAAATGCGGGCGTAACGCGGAATGGACAGATTTTCGAATTTCGGTTCTGCGCCATTCGGGCTATATGTAACCATTCGAAGCTATTACAATAAAAAATTAAATGTTTTTGGAGGTGTGAAAATTCGGTGCTACGCCCGTGTATTTCAAACATTTGCCTATTGTCAATTTTTTTTTTATTGAAACTGACACGGATGGCTACATCACCTAATGCACCAGTTTTCTGGTACCAGTGATGACAGCGTTGGTGAATTATGTAGGTAGGTGCCATATCAGCACTTCCCTCAATTCCAGCCTGCTACACTTAACTGGACGGAAAACACGAACTATATTTAAAAACCTCTTTGACCGACCTTCATTAAGTGCGGTGGTACCAACCCAGGAGGGTTTAACGCTAGCGCCATGTAAGGAAAGGGAACTGACCTACAGTTGAACGTGGAATCCGAACCAAGACCAGCGTCAACGGTCAATCGGTCACCCATCCAAGACTTGACCGCGCTCGGAAGTGCTTAACTTCGGTAATCAAATACAAAATATCGCAACCACTAAGCCAACGACGCTGATAATTCAACTGAACATGAACTGAAGCTGACATTTATAATACATTTTCTAGACATTTTTAAAGTCGAAAAAGGGGTATCATTATTATTATATAGGTACATATTCCTTACTGTAATATGTCTACACTTTTAGTGATATTATAAAATTCTGTGAGATGAAAAAAATTAACTGAAACTATAGCGGAAGCGATGAATACGCATAGGTGTAGGCGGACGGCATCCACGGAGATTTACAGAAGCTATGAATGCCATGTAGGCCGGCTAGTTGCACGTTGGCATTGCGTTTGTTTGTTTACCCAAGCTGTACCTATATTAGCGAATAGATTTGCAAGCGTGTGCATTCCACAGCTTGTCTGCTGTGTTATGGCAACACGTCCGGATTTAGAAAGATTTGAAGAAAACTGTTTTATAACAAGATAGATTTACGCAAGTCTGTTGTAACAGACTTCTCTGTGCTCCTTCAGTTTCACAAATCATAAGTGAATGTTGTAAGATTTCCAGCGAATTTCTCGCCAGTTCATCTAGGAACTTGAAACTTGGTGTCGACAAGCTATTGGCATGTAGAAATGTATGAAATTTCTACCCGATCGGCCGAATCGCTTAGGAGGAATTGTGTGGATTATCGTAAGGACACAAAGACCGATAGAAATTTTTTTTTGACCCTAGTGGTCTTATTTTATCAGTTTATTTCAGTTTATTTTATTTATCTCACACATATTACATTAGGGAAGATGTAACTATATAATAATAATGAATACTCAACTTTAAAAATGTCTAGAAAATGTATTTGAAATGTTCAGCTTCAGTTCATGTTCAGTTCATGTTCAGTTGAATTATCAGCGTCGTTGGCTCAGTGGTTGCGGTATTCTGTATTCGATTGCCGATCGCGGTCAGGACTTGGATGTGTGACCGCTTGACCGTTGACGCTGGTCGTGGTTCGGATTCCACGGTAAACTAGGTCCCTTCCCTCTCTTTACATGGTGGTAGGGTAAAACCCGCCCGGATTGGTACCACCGCACTGAATGAAGGTCGGTCGAAGCGGCTATGAAACATAGTT
>WYDE02054150.1:0-12286 GCA_009867175.2 Adela reaumurella | reverse complement strand
TTCCTTGTCTTCTTTTATCCTGTTTTCTATCTGTAATTTTCTTGTGTGCAATAAAGTATTCATTCATTCATTCATTCCACTGCATCTCTTCCCATGCATGTCGTAGAAGGCGACTAAGGAATAAGGACAACATGCCGTGCGACAGGCTCGCCACCTCTCACCTTGGCACGGTACTACTACCAAGTCATCCAGTAGGTGGGTCTTCGTGCCTTACATGCTGTTTGACATCTTGTCCGAATACCTTGAGAAATGTGGTGGTCGGAGTTGTGCTGTAATTTACCGGATTTCTTACTGCACAATACCGATTGCTCTGCTTACCCCGATTTTCGGGATTGAGCGTAATAGATATGTATATGTATGTATGTATGATATGTTTTTATGTATGTATGTAAGATTCAGCGTGGACGCCCCGCAATAAGGGCATCCAGGCTTTGTTTCCGCCATAAGCCTAAAACCATTTACTTGGGCCTGTAACTTAAGCCTCCATAAATTTAATAATAACTTAAATCAAATTCTCAGAATTAATAAAAAATTCTTTAGGGAATCGATAATCCCATATTCGGGATGGCAGGACTATCACAGCTTTTACTGTATAATTTTCATAAAAAGCTACCTCTTTGTTCGTTCTCTGGCTGGGCGCACCTGGGATGGCTTCCGCCGACCGTTCTATCCATATTAGCTCTTATATTTGCTTGGTCATTCCATCACCAAACATTCTTTCATGTGTTCAAAGAATGTAATGAGAATAAGCACACCTTTCTATATCCCTGTTACTATGCTTTCTTTGAATGGAAATTTTTCTCATTCATATTTTTATTAACTATTTAAACATTCATTAAATTATTCTAAGTGCACTCATTTCAGCCGCAATTATCCCACTGTCATGATTTGTATGACCATTAGTATTTCTCAGAGCGTAACAAATGGTAATGGTATTGGCTGTAGATTTGATATTAATCTCACCACAGTCCTCTCCAAGTCCTGGCTCTCGTGGGAGCAGTTTCCGCCTCCCTGCTGTTGTTTCTGGCACTCATACAGCTTTGACGCAGAATACTTCTTCAGGTTTTCCAGAGTCTCGAAGTGCACTTGCAGCTTCTCTGCAAATGACAAACGTTAATTCTATATTGTTGTCATACATCTCATGATGCCATCGAATGATACTCAACGAATAATAAAAACGATGAGTACGTATATGATTCAAAGCTCCAGATTGCTTTAATTACGAGTAGTTTATGTGCAAGTTTACAATTAAAATTTTTTTTTAACAAAATCCTAGCAAAACAGACTTTTCAGCTCGAACCGTCAGAAGGAATACATCCGAAGAGTGAGCTTTCAATCAAATAATTGAGGCTTAGGATACATTTTTACTGCAATAATTTGTGAAACGATGCCAGGCCTGTTCAGCCAGGGAAAGCAGACCACGCCTGAAAGTAGATGACAGGCTGAAGCCTTATACAGAGTCAACTATAAACAATTTCGTGTTCAGAGTCGCTGAAAATGTTACAGAAAGCCTACGGTGAATAGACCTTATCAAAAACCCGCGTATATTAGTGGTACAGTGCATTCAAAAGGCTGTGGTGGAAGATTTGCCTCGGTCCGATCGGCCATCAACGTCTTCAACTGAAATTAACATCGCTAAAATGAAAGAAATGGTAACTGAAAATACTTATTCAATATTGAGAGATATAGGCGCTAAAGTTTCTCTGTCTCACGAATCGATTAACACCATTTTAAACGATCGCTTGTGCATGAACCACGTTACCGCTCGACTAGTCCCGAAAGATCTCAATTTTCTTCAAAAACTCAATCGCGTAAAAGTCGCTGAAGACATGTTAGAAAGAGTTAATTCCGACTACACATTCGTAAAATGTATTGTACCTGGTGATGAGACATGGGTTTAAAATTTGACATGCAAATCAGTCAACAAGCTTTGGAATGGCGCCTTCAACTGAACCGAAACCGAAAAACCACGCCAAAGTCGATCAAAAGTTAAAGTCATGTTGACGGTTTTCGTAGACTATCACGGTGTTGTGGACTCGGAATTTTGCCAGAAGATCCGAGGGTAAATAAAGAATATTATGTGAGCAATATGAGGCGGTTGATAGAGCAAAATTAGTGGAACGAAAATTCTTGGGGTTTGCACCACGACAACGCGCATCGCATAAGGCCATCATTGTGAACGATTTTGTGGTCAAAACTCATAAAACACCATCGAACAACCACCGTATTCACCGGATATGAATCCGGCCTACTTTTTTCTGATTCCAAAATTATAATTACCACTTCGAAGCACCCGTTTTCAGCCGATACAAAACATAAATACAATTCGCGGCGAGAACTGAAGTCAATTCTGGAAAATGCATTTAAAAAAATTTTTGATTATTGATTTATTCGTTGCCGTAAGTGTATAATTTCGGAAGCGGCCTACTTTGAAGGAGATAAAAAAATTTGGAAGAAATAAATAGCATTATGAGTATTATTAACCTTTTCCCGGTACTTTCTTGACAAAGTAGTATACTTATAGGTAAAAAATCAATACTAACTTAGAAAATTGTAATAATAAAAGAATACTGAAACCAATAATAAACAGAATTAGACAATAAAAAACATACTAGTTTTGTTGGTAAGTACATACTCTTCGAAAACGAAGCTTAACGTGTTGAATTAATGTACTTGTATTTCTCACCGTAGCAATTACTACAACTTGTGTTGTCGAACGGCGACGTAAATTATTTACTTAGCTTACAATTTGTTGACTATGTTTACAATTTGTTGACTATGTTTACAATTTGTTTACTGTGTTTACGTAGCTCAGCAGATGAAGTCGTATCCACTTGGACACTATAAAATGGAGGACGTCATTATTTTTGGAAGCAAATTAACGTTTAGTAATGAAATGCTTAGTTTAAAATGATTTCGATTTTCTTTTTTGTTCAATATTGGTGATCTAAAGTGACTACATGATTTTGAAAAAATACTTAAATAATGCGACTCACCGCCTAATTGGTGATCCCAAACTTACGGAGGGACTTGAATCATTGCACCACATGCGAACAATCGGTGCCCTTAGTCTGTTTTATAGGTACAACCATGGTCGATACTCCGATGAACTGGCTTCCCTAATCCCCCTGCCCCGAATAATATCCGCCACACGCGCCGGACTCGCTCGGAACATCTATATATTGTTGACACCATCTTCTGAGAACGCATCGTTTTTCGAAATCGTTCCTATGTCGTACGGCGAAAATACGGAATGGTCTTTCGGTGAATGTGTTCCCTACCACCTACAACCTGGGGATCTTCAAAAGGCGTGTTAATAATTTGAGGCATGGCGCCTCGCTGAGCGTGGTTTCGTGAGGAGTGGTGTTATTTGCTGTGTCCGATCTTCTTTTGAAGTGTTGGGCACAGCTACCCATGCTAGATGTCTATAAAAAAAAAATAACCCAACATTCAGGGGAAAGAAAATACCGTTAGGAAAACTATCATTACGAATGTATTGTGGTATGTAATTACTTTTATTATATTATAGTATTAGCCTCTGGCAATAAGTCCGCCTTGCGCTAAACCATAGGCTACACTGAAAAATGTATGTATGTGTGTAAACGTAATTATCGAGACGTGAACATGAGAACGTGCGACTACGCCTGTTGTTCGAAAATGTTTCTTTTTGTTTAAGCATTTTCTTCTTATTTGGATTTTAGTTTATAATATTTTTAATTTTTTTCAAAATCATGTATTCGCTGAATGAAGCTGTGGGAAGCCTCAACGACTTTCTCTTTTTTTGGTGTGTAATCTTTTTTTAATTTTTAAAAATTACAAGCATATTGGAAATATGGAAAAATGGAAATATACATACATTCCATTTACAATGAAATAACTGACCAGTCGAAATTTTTGTTCATCTAGGAGTTATGTTATTTCATAGATGGCTAAAGAAATATACTTATTTTGTCATGTTTCTTAAAATCCGCTATTTTAGGCTTACATTTTGGATTTCTGTTTACATTCGCCTGTTACTGGCTAACGCATTTTGTAAACCTTTTGGTATTCCTTACATCTTCTGTTCGATAGATATCGAAACACAGCGCCATCTACACTACATACCGAGAAACAGAAACTACCCATTCTGTATAATGTCGAATAGGTTGACCTCCTTTAATGCAAGCATCAAGTCGTACTCTCCGAATAATTGTTACCAAGTTCGCGGATGCCTGAAGTCATTTGCGACGACATACTCCGCACGCGCTAGATAAATTGTCACAACTCATCAGACGTAAATTACAGGCAAATAAGCAATTAATCTAAAGAGTACACAATACTTCGTGCGTAGGCGTACGCCGATATCGGCGTATTCTCTGTCCGGATTATTGTTGGCGAAGGTCGTCTCATAATACATACTGATACTTTATAAATCTAATTACTCGATGGTATATCATTCTACTAAAATGGTATACGATCGGTATTAAGCAAAAAGGTACTACTACCAGAAAGGACCATAAATATTTCCTGTGATGGTTTCGAGGTGATAATTTATGAAAAACAAGAAATAAGAACATACAGATCACAAAGAGATATTTAATTAGTTTACATAAACTCAGATGGTGTCGAGTTCATAATTTATGAAAAACTAGAAATAAGAACACACAGCGCACAAAGAGATATTTAATTATTTCAAACTCAAGAAGTAATGAGCATTTCGTTATATTTCCTGTCTGTAGATTTGTAGTATCTAGATTGTAGGTATACCTACTAGGACCTAGTACCTTCTTAGATGAGGGGGGACAGTGACATAGATCTTTATGAGGCGACATACATGAAATAGATTCCATTACGTAACCTAGGATCTGATACCATAATTCATAGATTGCATTAGCCAGCAAATAATTAAGAACGCTAAATAAAAATGAAATAGACTGACCAGGTAGCCGCTGTACTCTCTGGTAGCCCAGCGCCAGACACAGAGTGACGTTCTCGTCAGCGAGCTGAAGACTTTCGCCGAGTAGCTTGATCGTGTTCTCCTTGCAAAATGTCCCGTTCCTGGGTCTCCGGTCGTGGATAATTACCTGTAACATTTAGTTCATGCCAACTACAGTCCTCTAGCATATTCCCCTGGCACAGCGTTTTCCCCTGGCATATCGTCAGTCCCCTTTCAAATTCCCCTGGCATGAATATTCCCGCTGTCATTTCCCCTGGCTTATTCCACCTGGCACATCTCCATAGCACAAGCGTTTTTCCCCTAGCATAACGTCAATACCCTGACATATTCTTCTGGCGCAACGTCTTTTCCCATGGCATATGTCCTTGGCACAGCATTTCTCCCAGGCACAACTTCAGAAAATACGAGAAACACACAAACGGATTTGATGAGAAAAGTCTTACTCATTACAGTCTTACTCAAACAATAAAAGCGTGTAATAAATAATATTTTGACTAGAAGAGAGAATGTGAGTGGAAGAGTCGGGAAGGGTCGCCCTAGATGAACGTACCTAGATCAAATCGATCAGGTTCTCAAGAAGGTGCCAGTGCGCAGTACCCGTAACCGACGAGCATGTACGAAGAATATTATGAGAGTGCAATAAGCGGCAGAGGTGTCTCAGGATCGTGGCACGTGGAGATCCGTTGTCTCTGCCTACCCCACCGGGAAACAGGCGTGACGCTATGTATGTATGTACTGTTATAGGTTTTCAATCAAATTTATATTTGACGATCGAACAACCGAAGCTGATGTCAGACGTAAGTTCACTTTATTGTTTTTATTTATTGTTACCTTAGTAAAGTGTTTTTTAAGTTTTCGTCAAGCCTCTTTTTAAAAGAATTTGTTGTGGGTGCTTCAATGATAATATCTTCAGGTAGTTTTTTTCACATTTCCACGATATTTAGTCACATTCCGTAGTCACATTCAGCATTGTTAGATTCTACTTCAAGCTATGGCATTCTGGATCAATATTTGTATTTCTAGTGAATAGGATATGTAATTCTGAAAAATCATAACACTCACTTTATATTGTGTATGTTTCTATGAGGTTGCCATTTTCTCTAAATTGCTCCAATGTTGGCAGGTTGATCAGTTTTACTATTTCTTCACAAGGTTTAATCTTCGGTGCTTTTGATATATTGTTAGCTCTTCTCTGTACTCCTAGGAGAGAAATGTCTTGGACTCCATATTTGAAATCAATATTCCAAGAGACGTAAAATCTCAAAATTGGTGGCTCTTCTTTGAACTATTTATAGGAGAGTAATATCTTTCACGAAGTAATGATTCCATGTTTGAAATCAGTATTCCAGGAGACGTATAATGTGTAATTTTCAAATATTGAGGTCCGGTTTGCAAATGGTTTCCGTATGATGTAGAGTAAGGCTTTCGCTCTTTTGACTATGATCTCTATGTGTTTTGTTCATTTTAGTATATCTCTGCTAATCCAACCTGTAAATCCTTTAGCAAGCCGGTAGGGGTTGCCAATTTGTCGAATGCGCCTACTTATATCTTTTCCCATATATAAAGTTTGGGTTCCTTCAAATACGAGGTAAACATGCGCCTAGCCGACTGATACCGTCGGGGTACACCTCTGCGTTAGTCTGAGCGCATTACCCGTAAAAACCCATGTGCTAAATTTAATCCCTGCTAATAAAACCTGTAAATTCTTTAGCAAGCCAGTAGGGGTTGCCAATTTGTCGAATGCGCCTATTTAATCTTTCCCTAAATTTACGGTTTGGGTTCATTCAAACACGAGGTACACATGCGCCTTGCCGACAGATAACGTCGGGTTACACCTCTGCGTTAGTATGAGCGCATTACCCGTAAGTAAACACCCATGTGCTAAAGTTAAAGTCTCAAAATTGTAAAAAAAATCAAATTATGCTCTAGGGTTGCTGCCTAAAAGCAATCTAAAATAAATTAAATATCTGAGCCTGATCGCTGCAATGAGGCAACTTTCACAGAATGCCCTTCACAAGATGTGCCCATGTTCACTGATCAGCGATGAATCGTTATTTCGTGAAAGCGATTTCATGTGTCAAATTCGTACATAACACATGACGTTGACTGCGATATTAGTTGTCTCTTAGCAACCGCTACCGCGAGTGTCAGGTTACCCGAGCGGGCAAGAGCACGCCTCTCAAGCGGGAGGTGCGGGTTCGAACCCCACTGGGAGCACAACGTTTACTACTTTAGAATTTGTGCTAAAATGGCTGCTTACACTCCGGTGAAGGAAAACATGGGGAGGAAACACACTTCCAAGCCGGTTGGTCACCGTGAAAGTGAATGACTAAATCCTCTCATGTGCACATGAGAGAGGCCTGTACCCAACAGTGGAGCGAATAAAATGGCTGCAAAAGAGAGAACCGCGACCGACAGTATTTTTTACTGTACTCGTATATTTTAAATACTACCATGAAGTGATTTGTTATAGTTTCTGTCGTGATGTTTAATTTTCATAGATAATGCAGTAATAACTATTCAACGATCACACGCACCAATCCATTAGGTATCATTGTTTATAATATCGCACATTATTTAGCAAGCCTCTTTCTCTATGACTCATTGGACAGAACACTATCAACTGAATCAAGCGTACTCCTAAAATATTATAAAACTAGATGGTTGGAAGGCGCCTAAGGTTCTCGTCTTCCATCCCGCAATCCCCCGGCCCATATCCGCTCCCCAAGCCCACGACGGGACTTCAGTCAGTCAGTCAGTTATCTGCGTAACTAATATACGGGGTGTCCGGGGTGAGGTGTTCATCATTTGAACCTGTTACTCCATACACTGAGTAGAACACGAACACGAAAAAAAATTATTTGATTGAGAAACATTTTTGACTACCCAATGCTGTTTTAAAATTTTCTTCGGCAAAAATGTATGGGGAGGTCAAAAAATCTTCACATGCATAATTAAAAATTATTTCATGTTCTGCGCAGTGTATGGAGTGACAGGTTTAAATTATGAACATCTCACTGCGGACACCCTGTATATTAATACTTATAAAAAAAAAATTATCGCAGTGCTCGTGCTTGAAAAAATAAATACCTATTCTGCTTATTTTCCGCTCACATATATCACTTAGTATTCGTGTTGTTGTTGGTATATTCCGTTCAGGGTGGCGATCGCGAAAATTTTCGACTATATTCTCGCTGGAGACGAGGTGTCCGTGCTCACTCGCACTCGACTTCAAGCGTATGCGTGCGTGCGGGGTGCTAGAGTGTGGGCGTGACAAGCTAGTCCCGCCCACACAGCGGCTTACACGCACGCATAAGCTTGACGGCGAGTGCGAGTGAGCACGGACATCTCGTCTCCAGCGAGACTACCGTCGACAATTTTCGTGATCGCCACCCTGGGCCGTGACCCTGCTAACATCACATGAGCGAGTGAAGAGACAAAGCTACGATTTCAACCAATCAGACTGGCCGTGTCGAAAGCATTAACGCCTAAAAATTGGTTGAAACCTCTTCACTCACTCGAGTGATATTACGCCGGTAGTAGGGCTGTTCAGTGCGGCCGGCTCGATTGGAGGGAAGCATTCATATAGCACCTGTCAGGCCGGCATGGCATTCGCAACCCCCGCTAAAACCGAATGTCCACGGGCTTCTTTAGTTACCTTCTGGGTGGCCCGGTGCCATAATTATGTTACACTCTCAATAAAAAAAACCGAACCTAATTCACCAAGGAGCAATTAGGCCGAAAACGCCGATGCCAAACAAGGCATTGGGTTGATCTAGCCATCCATGAAATTATCCATAAAATAAAAATTATCTTCCAGTGATGGCCGAGGTTTAATTGTAGGTAATTTATATTTAAATTTTCAGCAAAACAGCCATTACTCTACTGACCCCGGGGATACAGCGAGAGGTAGATGAAAATAAATAAAAATAAATAAGTAAATATAGACCTTTCTGCTTAGCAGAAGGCGGACTTCACTAACTAGGTATAACTACTGTACAAGTAACGAACTACTACTGTGTGTATAACGAAATACTGTATAAAGTAAAATTTACTCAAGTACATTATTTTTTAAAAACGACCATATTTCAGGATTCTTCCGTGAATATACGAAAAAAAAATTGTTCAAGGTCTCAGTGAATTAACTCAATAAAAGTTGGAGAGTAGTTCCAACTTCGTTTCCCTCTGGAGCCGATATTTAGATGACAGTTTCATCTAAGCTAAGTGAACGGTTCGCAAGAGCTAAAGTTATGCGGGACGACGACCAAATTCTTTCGGAATTGAAATATCTTGGGAAGAAATGTGTGAGATCATATTTTCATCGAATTCCTTACTCATCGAACGCATTTATCGAACAATTTATTGCTAAAAGCTTTACTTTTAAGAACAATATTAGGTTTGCTCTCTCTCGTTGTGGGATAAAAAAATATTATTATTAATTACTAACTTTATATTGGTTGTTTTATTTTGAACTCTGTATTTTGTGTAGAAACTCTGCAGAATGGATTAAATTAATAATCAAACTACTGATAGTTTACTCTGCGTTCTTATGGTAGTAGACTACACTTCGTACATCAGCATTGTTGGCTCAGTGGTTGCGATATTCGGTATTCGATTAACGAAGTTAAGCACTGCCGAGGTCAGGTATTGGATTGGTGACCGCTTGACCGTTGACGCTGGTCGTATTCCGCGGTAAACTGTAGCTCCCTTCCGTCTCCTTACATAGTGGCAGGGTTAAACCCGCCCGGGTTGGTACAACCGCACTCAATGAAGATTGGTCGAAGAGGCTTCATAGCCGCTTCGACCTATGAAACATAGTTCGTGTTTTCTGTCTAGTTCAGTGTAGCCGGCTGGAATTGAGGGAAGCACTGACATGGCACCTACCTACATAATTCACCAAGGTATTTAGGCTGACATCACTGGGACCAGAAAACTGGTGCATTAAGTGATGTAGCCTTCCGTGTCAATCTCCATAAAAAAACATCTATACTCCATTCCACCAGTGTTGAGAGTGAATCATCACAGGTTTCCATACCCCCCGAACCCCGCGGCGGTGAATCTCATTCATTATTTGCAATGACTCACTCTCAACACTGGTGGAATGGAGTATAGTAATGGATTATTTGTTCCAATTAGTGTTCTTTCATTATTGTTTGGTTTTGAATTTTGTACATTATGCAGTAACGCTGCAGAAAGGGTTCTGTTGATAAATTAAACATCTGAATAGGAACTACAGATAGCGACTATCACTACTACACGTTGGCTTCAGGTGTAATTTTTTTTAAATGGTGTACCGGAATGGGTGGCTGTGCTCAGACTTCCGATAGAAGGTCAGACACAGCCAATAACACCACCCCTCGCAAATCCACGAAGGCGTAAGGCTGTAAGGCGTATAAAAAGATCTTTGTTAAATTTATTACCACATCTTTTGAAGATCCCCAGGTGGCAGGGAACACACTCTCCGGAAGACCGTTCCATATTTTCGCTGTACGTCACAGGATCGATTTGGAAAACCGACGCCTTCTGAGAAGTTGGGTGTCGTGAATGTTATTTTGTTTTGAATTTTGTATTTTATTTATGTAGTAACTCTGCAGAATGGATTCAGTTGATGAATTAAACTTCTGATAAGGAACCTTCAAGAGTTCTTTCAGCATGGTGATATGATTTTTCATCACTCAGTTTTACTGTCATAGTAAGCACGGCGACTTGATCGAACGAATCTTATGAACGTTGACTTTAGGATTGACATCTCGCGCTTTATCTGATCGTTAGCTCTAGAAGAACCAGTAGTTATAAGATTTAGGTCTATCTATCTGCTACTGCAAATTGAAGAACATGAGGACTGGCTCACTGGTTAGTATGTGAATTACCTTCTGTTATACTTCCTCACGCTTTGGCGTCTAGATGAAAGCTGAATTTCTGGAGGTAAGTCGATGGAACTCTTGATTTCGTGAAGCAATTCCATGCCTGGCGATACTACTGCTAATAACTACAAAAAGCTGTTACCTATTTTATTGTGTAAACACACACAACACTATTCATACAATGATTTATTAGAAACATATACGTACATTGAAATTTCGTGAAGCAATGAGTAATTATAATATATACATAGTTTTGGAAAGTATTGAAATATTTTATGTAGCTGTCCACACAAGTTAAGGACTAACATTTCAAGAAACGCTATAACTCAAAACTTTCTTCAGGGAAATTATTATGTCTGCACTTAGTTGGTGAGCACTACATACATGAAAACTACCAAGTAAGTGTAGGTTTTTTTTTCATTTTTTCTCGAATAGGTATATTTTTTCCTCGACTATTACACTTCGTTACATATATATATGGTTACGTCTTCCTATACAGGTGTACGACAAATTTGACTTTCTCTAATTAACTAGGAGCCTATATGAAAATAATTTCACATAAAATGTTCTCTTTGAATTGGCTTAAACTCCGGGTCGTTGTAGGGATTTGTGTAATTTTGTTGTGTAATTTTTACACACACGAATCAGTCCCTACTGCATTGGACAGGTCAATTAATTCAAATGGGAACCAACCGGGAATTTGTTCCAGGGAAATGATTCGTAAATTAAATAAAAATTCTTTGTAACGAAATCTAAACAAAATCCTCGTGTGCATACAGGGTGTCCCGGGCAAGCCGGCGAAAATTTAAACCGCTGGCACTCCATACGTCATGTAGAACACGAATTTGAAACAATTTTGAATTTTGGTTGAGAATTTTTTTTGGACTCCCCATACTTTTTGCCGAATAAAATCAGAAGAATGTGTGGGGTAGTCAAATCTTTCTTTGCCAATAAGCAGGTGTACGAATATACGAATTCGTTTGGTTACACTGTCAGCAATGATGATTCCCCAGAAAATTCTCTCCATACTTCAAAACGATCTCAGCATACCTTCATGTTATACCTACCATGTTATACCTTCATTAAATCTGCATTATTCTATGACAGTTTTGGATATTGGGAGTCCTTTACCGCAGCAGGCGATTCTTCTCACCGGCACAACTCCTTAGCTTTACAAAGCACAAATTCGCCCAGTGATGGAGTATTGCAGTCATCTGTGGGAAGGATGCCTCCTTTACGTTGGGGTCTTTGGACTCTATCCAGCGCCGCGCCATCCGCCTATTTGGTGATCCCAAGCTTACGGAGGAACTTGAATCATTGCACCACAGGCGAGTAATCGGTTCCCCTAGTCTGTTTTATAGGTACTACAATCGTCGATGCTCCGATGAACTGGCTTCCCTAATCCCTCATGCCCCGATTCATATCCGCCACACGCGCCGGACTCGCTCGCTACATCCATATGTTGTTGACACCAATCTTCTGAGAA
>WYDE02054039.1:0-12291 GCA_009867175.2 Adela reaumurella | reverse complement strand
TCGAGTTCAACGCTTCCAAGACACAAGTTTGTGCGTTCAGTGCGAAGAGATCTGCGTTCTCTCCAGTCCCTTCCTTCGAAGGCACTTCGCTTAAATTAAGCGACCACCTCGGGGTCCTCGGAGTCGAACTGTCGCATGACCTTAACTTCCGCCGCTATATCGATGGTAAGGCCAAGCTGGCTTTTAAAAAGCTGGGCGTGCTTAATAAGGTACGATGGTACTTCACGCCGGGCCAAAGGCTGCTTTTGTATAAATAAAGAGGTTTGACTTGTATGAATCGACAACTCTATCTTCGAGTAAGTAAACGTGATCTATTAATGTATCCCTATCGCCGGCGCCGCACACTCTAGTCGGAAAATTTACCAATCGATGCATGTTGTAAATGGTGAATGATATGATAACTGATTGTGATTGTAAATTGATGTTGTTGTAAATGGACATGAGATCGATTAATTTAAATTTATTCTGTGACCGCTGAAGCAGGTTCACATTTAGGTCTCCAATCAAGATAATGTATTTTGCTTCATTCTGAAGTACAGAGAATAACTTTGATAACCCGCTAAGGAGCTCGTCAAAAATACCTACGCCTGATCTGTATAAACAGCAGGCTACAATTGTGCGTATGTCAATTAATTCTATTGCACATATTTCCATGTTTATTTCAGTTGACAAGTTAGAAACGTCAGACAATTCATTTGATTTTATGTTTTCTCTTACTAAATATGTAACGACATTATAGGTAGGTACTCCTCCGTGGATATGTCGTTTTCGGCTAAACGAGGCTGCCAGACGATAATTCATTTCCTTAACTGTGCCAGTTCAGACTCAGACTGCCAGTGCTCCGACAAACACAAAACATCACACCTTAAAGACGATTATAGGTAAATGACTTTCAATATTTTGCTGTTTATTTGCGAGGCATCTGATATTCTGATGTGCCACAGTCAAGGACATTCGGTTATCATTCCGTGAGTCCTTTCTGACGAAAGGGCCGAAGGGACCACTCATTAATACCGGCACCCTTCGGCCAGGCAGACGGTGACATAAAGACTTCAAGGCAACTTGTAGGTATATCCATTAAGAATGAAGCGTGGCGCTCGTGCGGGAGCGGCATTTTTTTTACGCGGTAAGCGACACCCGCGGTACCACTGCAATGTTTTTTATTCATGAATCTTTTCACACATTCAGCCGATGTATCGGGTCGGAGACCCCAGATGTGGAGAGAGCGAGTCAGCTCAACGGTCAGGAGTTCATAATCGGTGGCTCCGGCTACATTGCAGCGGCCGTGACGACGACGGTGGCGTCGCAGGGATCTGATAGCCTGATGTACCCACAAGCGGAGCTGTCGGGGCCACTGATGGCTCCAGTGAAGGTGGAAGATTAAAGTTAATCTTCTTACTTCGATGGCGTGACACTACTGGAGGAGTTACTACTTTATATAAAGCATCCAGGCGATCCGACATTTGAACTAGTAGTGTTGCCTGGTTGTTGATCACGTCACTTTGCGCGCCTACTTATTAGCGTTGAATTGGCCTCACATACATCCTTGAGATATTTCTCAAGTTTTCCATGCGTGCGGCCGTAATTTCTGACATTTTATAATGTAAACAGATTAACATATGTATATACGATAGATATTTACAAACGTCGGTACCACGGGGCGATACGTACTTACGTACGCGGACGTGGCGCGGCGCGTGACACTGGAATATGGAGTATGAAGTATTACGAAAAGGAGGTTATCGGAACATCTCAATGTGAAATAGTTTTAACTGAGATATTGGAATAGTTCACTCATTATTTAGTGTGCAGTAGGGAAGTGAGCGGACGTGATCCTGCGATCCTGTAAGTCAAGCCACTTAACATCCGAGGCGGGAGCGATATCTTAAATGTCGCGATATGTGTATTTCCTACATAAACAAACAGCACATTTCGTTTACAGCGCAAGGCCCGCGGCGCTGACCTGCTGGACAAAGTGTGCGACACCTTGGAGTTGGTGGAGAAGGACTACTTCGGTCTTCTGCACGAGCAGCGCGGAGACACCAGGGTCTGGCTCGACCTCAACAGGCGACTCTCCAAGACTTTCAAAAGTTAGTGTATCAATCACTGTAATAATCTGCTTGTGGTGTATGGAGATTCTTTATTCAGCTAAGCACTGGTTTGTGGATGATTAGAGCAACATGGATTGTTGTAATGCCGGCTTCCATATGTATTTGAGTTCGTACGAAGGCTGCGACTGCCGCATCCGAAATTATCAGTACCTGAAAGTCTTCACACCTGTTAACTCATAAATTTAGCCTTTTTTGCGAAGGCAAGAGCCGTCATGAAGAGGTTTAGCACAAGGTGATTCTATCGCACTGAATAAAGGACGTATAATATTGACTAAGCGCCTATGTCAAACACCTCTTTCGTTTCTCTCGCCCAGTTCAGCCGCCGGATTAACCGGTTGTTAGCCGGTTATATCAGAGTCACTGTCATTGCATCGTGTCCATTAGAAGCACTAGAAAAGCAGTTGCGGCTGTTCTGTTGAATGAAACAAAGCTTATTCCTGCGATGCCGTATATAAAGCTATAGTGTATTTTCAGACGAGCCGTGGGAGGTGCGGCTCGCGGTGAGGTTCCACCCGCCGGAGCCGGCGGAGCTTCAGGACGACCTCACGCGCTACCAGCTCACTCTAGCCATCCGCAGGGACATACTAGAAGGTACAGTCCTATCGTCTGAAAGCTTTACAACGGAATTGAGACAAATTCGAGATTTCTTGCTGTCATCTTGACGACGACCATACATTAAAAGGGACCTTGGAGTCTGCTGTTTTGTCTCCTGGTCCCGGTGGCCTCTGGTCTCGCGTCCTGGTCGTCCTTCTCTGAGCGCGCGCCTGCCGATGTTCTAGATGAGGGTCTCCATCGCAAGGCTGCTTATTCAATTCTTCGAGGGGTAGCCTTTACCGATCTATGATCCCCTCGAAACTCGAAAAAAATTATTAAATGTTAAATCTAGATCCTTCCTTCCTTCCTTTGCAGCCATTTTATTTGCCCACTGCTGTGTACGAACCCCTCTCATTTACATGATATGAGAGGATGTGTGTGATTCCCTGACGATTCTTGGAATGGATCGTGTTTCAGTAGAAATTACTTTAGCCTTAAGATCAAACCTTATCCAATGATTTGGTCCATAGTCGCTATGTTCGCACAGTGCAGACTTCGTCCAATCCATCTTCTTCCAGCTCCTCTTCGTCTGCCCGATGTAACATTTAGAAGAAGACTCGGAAGTTTTCAAAATGTTGTTCAGCGACCGCGGTAATTTAAAAAGTAAGTATTTTTTTTTTTTTGCTTGAAAAGTGACTTATTCAAGAGTGTTCTAAGATAAATTTCAACTTTCTACAAGAATTGGCAAGAAATTTCGCTAGATTGTCCGCACAACCATGGCCGGCCCTTATATTCATATAGGCAAGTTAGGCAACTGCCTAGGGCGCCGAGCCCCGTGGGGCGCGAGCGCCACGGTTTTCGGCGCCAGCGCCCTTTGGATGGCACTGAACCATCCTGAAAATGTATTTTTAGTAGGTTCTCGGGCGCAAGACAACACGGGGTGGGTGCACTGCCATCAGAATGGACACCACCATGATGATTATGACTTCTCCCAAAAACATTCTGGCTTGCGTCGCTCGCTCAATGATGTGATTATACTTCAATAGTTTTCGTCCTTCCAATGGCACCACACTGATAACAATTTTATAACAAAAAATTGGGCTCACTTCAGTTTGGCCCAATGACTAAATTATATTATAATGGTTTTATTCCTTTCAGAGGCAGTTACGATTCATTTTTGCTTACGTTTAAAATATTCGGGCTCGCTTCGCTCGCCCAGTGCTGAGATTGTTCATATGAGGAGAGCCGCACAATTTTTATAATGTTTTTTAACATCCGATTTGATAAGATTTTGTTTTATATATATAATAGTTAAATTTCTTTCGAAGCACCCGTCTGCTGGGTTTAGGTCACTTCTCCCAAATATTTCATAAATATTTTCGTTATGTTAAAATTGAATTTTATGGGTTGAGCCGGCCCTGCGCACAACTGCTTCTAAACAATTCTTTTTTTTTTATTCACTTGAAAACTTTTAACTTGGCTTTGACACCTAATACTGTTTGGAAAGTAAAATGAGACAACTATTATTTTTTATCGAAAAACGTATTGTGCGTATTAAATAATTGGATATTTAAGAATCAGAAAAAAACAATTGACATGCAAAAGTTGTTACAAATTGCGTAATTAGCTTAAGATTACAAGTTGGGCTAAACAGGTTCTAAATGTTGTCCTCTATGAGAATTAAAAGGTTCACCTATCTCGCTCGACCTTCACAAGACCCTGTATTACATTAAATTACGTAGGTACTTAAATTTTTAAAAAATAGTCGTGTTTTAATCCTTTAGAGCTTTATTTACCCTATAAGTCTAGTCTAGTCTAGTTCTAAAAATATTAATAAATGTTTGCCCCCTTTAAATGCATGCAGAGCAAAGTACGCCTCTGTTTACAAAACATATAGGATTCGTAGCTATATGTAAAATTAGTGTATGCAATATGTATTACATAATCGACTATGTAACTGTTTCTAAACTCTGTTTCTATGTAACTGTTATAGTTGACGAGCTAGAAGGCTCCGTCCGACAGACAGACGAACGGCCGGCGGACAAATATACTTTGGAGCTAGACTAATAAATAGGATTTCTGGTTTTACCTACAGAGTCCTAACAAACCCGCCGGACCACTTGTACCATTAGCCAGTACCATTGATGGTACAATTGGCACTGATTTGTCCCACTAGTACCACATGACCACGACAAAAAAATAAATAAAAAAAATAAATAAATGTACACTTTTCTGTTCAGTAGAGTGAACTTATTGCCGGAGGCAATCTCTGCCAGTCAACCAAAAAATACAAGTGTGACACCCTGCCTCACTTAATTTTTTCAATAATAATTAAAATCATACATTTTAAATATTTTTTTTTTTAATCATAGCAAACTAACTGAACAAAAAACACCCGCATTTCTACATTAGAAAGAGCAAACAAAAATATTTTCTAATACAAAATATCCGGTGAAGGAAAACATCGTGAGGAAACCCATTTACAAGCCGGTTGGTCACCGTGGAAGTGTATGACTGAAATCCTATCATATCATGTAAATGAGAGAGGCCTGTATCCAGCAGTGGGGCGAATAAAATGACTTCAAAAGAAGTAAATAAAACAAAAACAAAGTTGACGACACTGTTAACAAAACCGCTATCGCGGGTACCTATGCCTACAGTATCATGTGCATGACGTCCCTACAATGCACCTATTATAGAATACAAGATGGGTGGGGGAGAAATGTACAAGGCAACATCGACCGAAATGGAGCCGCTGAGGAACATAAATAATTGTTTATTGGAAAAACTAAATGTGATTTATTGTAAATTTGTATACTTGATGGTGAAACGTGCATGCATCTTTCTTTTGCCATTATTTTTGTCAACATGTTTGCACGTAAGCAGAAACGATACAAGACGGAATTTTTCGTCTAACTGAGTCTAGCACGCACGGTGCACGGTGCACGTACGCACGTTAGGTTGCTTACTGAAAGACTAGAGGCGGGATTGGCGTGGAGGAGAGACGTGTTAGGGCAGTGGGGCAGAGGGGAAGCATCCTGCCCCGCTTCTACTGTATGACTTTTTTTTTATTGAAACTGACACGGTTTGGCTACATCACCTAAAACGTCTAGTGTGAGCCCATAACACCGAGTGAACTAGGTGCCATGTCAGTGCTTCCCCCTTTTATCGTGCCGGCTACACTGAACTGGTCGGAAAACACGAACTATTTACATAGCCGTTTCGACCGACGTTTCATTCAGTGCGGTGGTACCAACCTGGGCGGGTTAAACCCTACCACCAAGTAAGATTAGGAGGGAAGGGTCCTACAGTTTTACGAGGAATCCGAACCTGGGTCAGCCTTTAACGGTCGAGAGGTCACCCATCCAAGTACTGATCGCAATATACTGTACTGAAAATAAACCCAACGTAATGACATAATTAAGATTTTGGTGTCTCGAAAACCTATCCTGCGCTTTTTACACACGAGAAAGGTCGTGGCGAACATAATATCGACCTCGTCACCACAACCAACTCAAGTGAGTCTCACAGATTATGCGATTATTATTAATTTAATGCGGTTTTTACCAGTTCTTAGGTAATTTCGAGATTAATGCACACAGATAAATAGATGTTTGCCATTCATTACGGTAGGTGCACAGGTGGTTGAACAGTAAAAATAAAATTTTCCTTGAGCTGTATTTTCCAGGCAAAGCCTGAAAATAGTGTAAGGGGGAACTTTTGGTGTAATTCAATACCAACGCTACCATTATCATGAAAATTTATCGAGAGTTTGCGAGATATTTACATTTTCTCATATCGAGAAGACCACCCGCCAGGTAAGCAAACGCCCAAATTACAAAAGTGTCACACGCAAAACATGTTTCACCTCTAATACAAATACAAACATCTCAAGAACACACATGTTAGTATTTATTATTAATTATGAAACATTAGTAACTAAGTCTACATGCTAAGGGTGAGTCTAAAGCCCATACAGGTTTCTTTCATCTTTCTGGAGATTAGAAAATAGATTAATTAAATGAAAGCACTTTAAAACTTATTTTATTGTAAATGCTAAGTGAGCGATTCAATATTGAATATGTCTTTACACATAACCGTAACCCTCGTAAGAATACTGTTACGACTTATTGCGTATCACGCTCCTTTCACAACATCAGAGGCCAAAAAAGTGAAGCGATGCTTTACGGAACCCAATAACGAACCATTGACTGCGCTTCTCGACAAAAAGCAGTCGATAGCCCGAAAGTTGTCAACCGAAATTGGCAATGTTACTTTCGTTGTGGATGAAAGTTTACCATTGTTATGGCATCAGGTTAAACGACCTTGGTTGCGAGCTGAGCCGAGCTGCCTCTGCGCATGTGACTCCGACCATTAAAGACATCGTGACTTCGCCATTTGATGGTGATTCGATGGTCGAAGAAAGTTGCGACCGAGTGATGTTTCTTTGTTGATAAAGGTCATACGGGGTGCATTGTTAATTTCTTTGACAAGCCGAGGCAATGACATAGATAAGTAATTATCTGACCAGAACGAACGAGGAAGAACCTTTGTAGTGGCAAATGATGATGTGACATGTTTTGACGTAGATTTATTAGTGATTAAGTGAGAATTTGCTAAATTACTTGTCAAAACTAGAATGAGGCACGTAAATCACTAAAACAATGATACAGCCAGGTAAGTACTTCCGGCGGTAGAAGCCGCGTACAAAGTCATTACCGCTGCCAAAATGGTTGACCTTACCACAGTTTTAGCAGCGCCGTTTGAAGAATGGACAAGGCAATTACATCCGGAAACTGGAGTACGTTGATGCATTTTAGTACATTTAGGAAGGTACACGAGTAAGGCATGACTAATTTTAACATTCGTGATAATTGAAGTCTTTGGCAACTAACTGGGAGAACAGAAAAAAAGGTGTTAATTTTAAATGCTCTGGAAGCCTTCTGGCTGGACCACTTTGTCATTCATTACTGTATGATTTTGTAGTGATTGTTCTAAATACAGATCTACTCTAGAAATATTATTAGCGAAACGTACAAATCATAATAATATAACAAGTTTCTGGATTGAGTGAGTCATTATTTCCAGTATTATCTGCAAATTATCCAAAATCTTCTCATCTGTACCAGGAAATTATCAAAAGGATATTTGTTTGAAGTTTGATATTAATCAATAACACGGCGTCTTTGTTCTGCTGTTCCTTCCGATGATCAAAGTCTCCGCTTACGATGTTTATGTCAGGGCAGGGCATGTCTGTATTCTGAATTCGCAAATTCTGCGAGCGCGTGCGGCCAAGGCCGAGGTCGACAAATTTATATAAGTGGATGTAGATAATATTTATGTTATGACGGACGAATGACAAAGACGACGTCAGTGTCAGCTGTTGTGCCAATCTTCATTTGCATAGCGGTCTCACCACTCGTGTCGTCAGTGTCAGGCTGAGTAGAGGTCTGAGGAGTTACTGAAAATGTTATTTTTATTGGGCTCGAAACGGATGCTATTGATTGATGTAGAGGATGATGTGATGTTTGTTCATATGAGGTTTCAAAATAAAAATAAAATACTTCAGATGAAATAAAAATTAACGATAGGAATAAACGAAACACACCACTGCAAACAGTATACCATTCAATGAAGATGCAGGCAGAAGATGTATAAGATGGTACAGCAGGGAAATAAATAGGCCTCCATTCATATCAAAGAAGCACGGGCGGATTCATACGTGGCGGCACAGCATCACAGCCAGGGAACGGCAGGAAACATACCCAGGGGATACAGCCTTAAGTTTTATCAATTTTATGCTTAAAATTTTGAAAATTTGAACTACCTTCCTACGACTAGACGTGTTCGCCGTTTGAAAAGAGATCGGCTGCTGCGAAAACTAACTTATATAATATAAACACAAGTGGGCGAGTGAAGCGAGCCCCCAAATTATCATGAATTACTTGAAGATATAAAATTAGATTAAGATGTGGGCTTTGACAGGAAATAAACTAACTTGTATAATAAAAAGACATAAGGGAGCCGAAAATTTTCATGAACCATCTTGAACATGAAAGTAAAATCCTCATATGTGAGCTTTGAAAGGAAATAAACCAACATAATGTAAACACATTATTGGGCGAGCAAAGCGAACCAAAGGGCTGCCAGTGCACCCCCTGGCCTAATGCACCAGTTCTTCTGGTACCAGCGATGTCAGCCTAAGCACCTTTGTGAGTTATCTAGGTGGGGCCATGTCAGCGCTTCCTCAATTTCGGCAACACTGAACTGAACGGAAAACACAAACTATGTTTCATAGCCGATTCGACCGACCTTCATTCAGTGCGATGGTACCAACCCGGGCGGGTTTTACCCTACCACCATGTAAGGAGATGGAAGGGACCTATCTACAGTTTAACGTGGAATCCGAACCACGACCAGCGTCAACGGCCAAGCGGTCACCCATCCAAGACTTGAACGCGCTCGGCAGTGCTTAACTTCGGTAATCGAAAACCGAATACCGCAACCACTGAGCCAATGACGCTGATAAAACATGATTCGTCAATAACCCGAAATTGCTTGATTGGATCGGATTAATTACCACTACTGTTTTTTTTAAACAGCGGTAATTTTTTTTTATATCATATCCATAACCTAACTTATTTGATATCTATTTTTAATCACGTGCATCACATAGGAACTCCAAATTATGGAAGCGCGACATAACTAAAGGGGCGAAATTGGAAAACACCTCTCGTTAAGTTTTCCAGTTGCGCCGCCGTCCCTTGGGCATTTCAACATTTACGGGGCGCGAGAATACTATGTATACGGGCTAGTTGTTTGAAGGGTGCATTGCAAAGGCTAATTTATAAATCATGTTACAATTTTGGAACCGTGCCCTGAAAGTGGCTCGGTTTCACCCAAAACCACACGGGTTCGATGGATCCACGGCGCATGCGTAAGTTAATCTTTCTTTCTTTAGATAAATTTGGTGCATATCGTTCAGAAATGTTCAGTTGCTAAAGTGAAGGAAAATGTAGAGAGTTTTTGTAATATTTAGGTATACATTATTTATGTGAAAGTGTCGTTGTATATTGCTATGCTGGAAGCTGTAAGCGTTACAACACAACGACACTTGGAATGCGTGGAAGTGTGTGACTAAATAGAAATACATTTCATATCGAGAGAGGCGCGCGAGCCCAACAGTGGGATATTGAAATCGGATTATTTTAATAGTATTACATTATGTAACATTGCTATGATTTTAATGTATTTACTGTTAAAATGAAACTTAATAAAATACACAAATTGAAACTAATTAACTTATAAAATAAACCTAAATATATACTAAACATAAATACAACTCATAACTATTTACAAATAAAGTACCTACAAATAAAGGTACCTACAAAACAATAAAGAAAAACAATGAACCCAATGAGTTCCAAGGAAAAGTGACTTGGGAGAGCGACAAGCTTCCCGGGGTAAATCCACGACGACCCGCATGGTGGATTTTTATGTGATATAAAAAATCTAATCCATATGGGCCGACGAAGGAAAAGTGCCCAGGACGCTTGCCGCTAATGCTATACAACGACGTAATCCTCGTTGTATTGCCAAGATAATGCGTTGGCTAAGGTAGGCCCCCTGCTCGCTTATCCCCGGACACCTCCACCAGACGGCTAATTGGCTCCCTTGACGAGGGACTAAAGGTCTCCACGGCTAAGCCGACCGATTCATAATTTTGACTAAGATCTAAATATATGTGTTTATTTAACTTCTAACTGTTATGTCTCAGCAGCGGCGCCTGCTTTGCTTGCAGTCGACACAACATAGCTTTGAGCTAGTGTTACGACGACGCTAGTAGCATCCCAGATGAGTGCCTTCCGTGCGACCATGGCACGAGGATCAACCCACACGGATGCCTGCAGTCGTCTCTTCAGAGACCGGGGGGCTCGAGTAATGATGGAATATTGACTGATCCAAATGCACGTTTAAGAATATCTTTGAGGTTGTGATGACGAGAATGTCTACCGCTGTTTTTCTTGCAGCAGAGACCGTGGTTTCAAGCACAATATTTTTAACTTTAGAATTTGTGCTAAATGGTCGCTGACACTCCCGTGAAGGGAAACATCATGAGGAAACTTACTTCCAAGCCGATTTTTCACCGTGGAAGTGTATGTCTAAAAATCCTCTCATATCATGTAAAATATGAGAGGCCTGTACCCAGCAGTGGGGCGAATAAAATGACTGCAAAAGAAAGAAGAAATAAAGATAATATATGTTACAACTTATAAAACATCTCGAAATTGCTCAATATCTGGGAGTTTTACTTTTGTAACATATATTATCTTCCCATAAAACCAATAAGTACCTACTCAATGAGTTTTCCCGCTTTATACTTTCCTATGTTAAATAAAAGCGATTCGCACGCAACACATTATCGACAAAGGCAAGCGTGACCACATCATGGTACAAAGTGGTCACACTGACAACGCTGACCTCCCGACAAGGCCACTTGTCGCTCAAGGTGTCTGCGCAGGCGCCACCCCCTCGCCCCTCGCACCGCCGCAACCAATGGCGGCGCGCTGAGCGTGAGGGCGTGATGACGCGGCCAATGGGAGGCGCCGCCCTCCGCGCCCCCGAGTCCTCCAAGAAGGGCCAAGCAAGGGCGAGCGACAGTAAAAATAAACAATTCAATACAAATTATTATTAATGATTAGTAGGTGGGTACCTACCTACCTATGGGGTTTTCAATATGGAACAAGTTGTACCTATGTATGTATGTATGTATGTAAGTAAAGATTAGTATACAAGATATACTTACAAGGTATACTTATTAGTGTACACCTACCTAATTAAACATGTGATTAAAATAAATGCTAACCCAGTAAATAAATCAGAATTGAATACTATTTTTACAAAGAAAATGTCGTTTAACCCTTTCGCCACTAAGCGTACCAACGTTAGGCACGCGATAATTTATCCAGGAAGCTGCGCGTGACACCGGTGCGGTGCGTGCGGTGCGTGCGGTGCCGGTGGTCACTCAACTTCATAGACTTTATATTGGCGTATATTTTCTGTCAGAGCACACGAACGATTTTTTATCTAGTAGGTATGGCAGTGTAGCGGAACGTGTCCTAATTTAAAAAAATCTTCTTTGCAGCTTTGCAGCCATTTTATTCCCCCTACTTCTGGGTACGTCCCTCTCTCATTTGCATGATACGAGAGGATTTAGTCATACACTTCCTCGGTGACCAACCGCATTGGAAGAGGGTTTCCTCACGATGTTTTCCTTCATCGGAGTGTCGACAGCCATTTCAGCACAAATTCTAAACTATATAAATATTGTGCTCCCAGTGGGGATTGAGCCTGCACCTCCCGCTAGAGGGGAGTGCTCGTGCCCGCTCGGCTAATCTGAAAAATATTAATACAAATTATAAATCATTTTTTAAAAATAAATATAGATATTTGCTTTAGTTTGAGGCATTGAAAAATTGGATATGTGGTGTTGACGAAACTGCAATGTTAAATCTGCGCGAGCCACGCGGACGCGGCAGCAAGTGCCAAATATTAATGTTTTTAAGTTAACACCGACACTGCACATAATCTTATTGTTTTGACTTACGGTTTTTTCGGTGACTGTTGTTGACCATGTAGTCGACAT
>WYDE02053928.1:0-12292 GCA_009867175.2 Adela reaumurella | reverse complement strand
AGTTAAGTCTGTTATTTTTGTGTGTGTGTATGAATGTAAACTGTAAACTTGGAGGCACCGACACAGACTAAAGTCCACTGGTGCCTACACTGCAACTGTATATAATTCATCAATATTTTTATTTGAAGTGAAATAAATAAATAAAATAAATAAATAAATAGAATATAATATTTACATAATAGAATAAAGATGGTACCAGCATAGTGTGCTATACGATAATTAATATTTAACAGTCATGCCAAATTACCATGGAAAAATAGGAACCTTTTACGGAAGGGAAAATTTCGCAGCACCCGCATCCGATGTATGACGGTGGATTAAGCAAAGGATGTATGTCAAGAAAGTTTCAAATGGCGCTCAATTGTTTCTGCTTACCCCTCCGGGGAAAAGGTGTGATGTAATGTGATATACATTTGTTTTGAGTATGATAAAACTTGCGCAAACCAAAGATATATCGGATAAACAAATTTATTGGACGGTCGAGTTTGTTAGTAGCATTCATTATGATCGAGATAACACACATCGACGTAATCGAGTAGTGGAAGAAGCAGTGATTGCGCAAGCGTAATTTTGGTAGAGACTGGGAAACAATATGCTAGCAAACATTCTCCGGCTGACCTCAAAACTGAGAATGCCTGGGAAGCTTGTCATCCATGACAAGGCCAAGATTGTTAACTTTCTTACTTCCGGTGACTACACCCTTGAATTCAACGGTGGCCAGAGTTGCACGCCCCAGTTTAACAAGTAGTTTGGAAGTATCTGCCAAAGTTGCCTGCGTTTTGTCGGTTTTACCAAGAGCTCAAAACATACGCCTAGTTGAGAGCTGAGTCAAGGTCAATATTCATCAGAGCTACTGCCGTATGATGTCATCAGGGTGGAATATTCAAGTCATCGCCGTGAATATGGTAGAGACACATTAACACTACTAAAATAGCGTTGATGAAGACGGATGAGAGTAATGGAGAAAGAACGCCTCCTTGTGGAACGCCAGCACTAATATCACAGAGCAGACATTGTCAACTTGAACTCTTTGCTGACGGTCCTTAAATATAAAGATATTCAATGAAGTAACGACTGCGAAATATTATGAGAAAATGACCAGTATAATGTTGTTTAATACTTCAATACATACCTATATTGTACTGTAACCACCACGATATCATCTCGAGCCAAGTATTCCGGCTTATAATCCGTGATGTCCCCGAATTTAAATTCGCCTCCATGGATAAAGAAGAAGACAGGACAGGCACCTTTCAGATCCTTCGTGAAGACGTTGATGAACAGACAGTCCTCGCTCATCTCGTGGCCGTTGGGTACAGTGAGAGGGTCTTGGAAACAGACAGGGGCTTCGATGGTGGCATCACGTTCCCCGGTCCATTTGGAAGCGGGTTTTGGTGCCTGGAAAAACGAAAATAAAAATGTTTGTCGATAATTAAAAATCATAAATCAAGTTGGTTGATAATTCTCCACTTGATACAGTGAAATTACATCGGCTTTTAAATTAAATTTTCGAGAAAAGCAAATCACCCACACGATCATTATCGAAATATGTCCAACTGTGGGGAAACCTTTGCGTCTGTTGAGTTGAAAAAAAATTTACTCACTTTGAACCTCAAGGCGCCAACTGGTGGCTGTGCATACGGTATCCCGTAAAACGCCAAATAGCGTACTTGTGTCCACCTGTTCATATCTTCCGTAGTTTCCAGCCCAGGAACTTTATTAGTCACCACTTTCCCTTTAATCAAGCCATTGGCTGTTTTTACCAAAGGGGCATAGGTCACAGCTGAAAACGCACCGCTTATAAGACAAAGCAATACAAGAAACAACATCTTTCTAGCCCCCAAACTGTTCCGATGTGTTCCGTCGACAGAACGAGGCTACTATTGTTTAAATTTTACAGGCGTACAGACATTATATAAGCACCTTGGTATCTGTTGAGAAGTCAAGAGACAGACACGTGCGCGGATTTAGGTCCCTGTTATGGAGACATGTGGATTGTGGAAAACGGTCAATATTATTTCTGTTTATCTGTCATAAAAACAATTTATGTAAGAGAAGTATATTGCAGTACCTAGTAACATAATAGTACCTACCCATAGTAAGTATTAATTTTTTTTATAGACAACCAGCATGAGTGGCTGTGCCAAAAACTTCAAAAGACGATTGGATACAGCCAATAACACCACTCCTCACGAAACCACGCTCAGCGAGGCGCCATTCCAGCTATAAGGCGGACGAAAAGCTCGTTGACCAATTTATTAACACGCTTTTGAAGAACGCCACTCCTCAGGTTGTAGGTGATAGGTAACATACTCACTGGAAGACCATTCCATATTGTCGCAGTACGACACAGGAACTATTTCGAAAACGAAGTTGAAGCAGAATCGAATTGGAGAAGTAATTAAAAATATTAGAGAAGTATTTAGGAAAGGAATAGTGAAAAAAATAACCCCATCCCCCCAACCCCCTCCCCAGTTATTTGGAGTATAGGTCTGACCTCTAAACCTCTTTTTGTTGGCTGAGCGAACTCGACAAGGGACAAACAACTTTTGGTGTCTGTCTAACTGTTTGTCCGAACAACTCCTAAACGGTTCGGCCGATTAGGCTGAAATTTTGTATTTTCATTGACCAATAGCTCGCAACACACAATCTCAGTATCGCTCAATAGCTCACCAGAGTCACATTTTCAACTTCCTAGAAAAATTGACAACAAAATTCGGTGGAAAATGTTCAATGTCTACTCCTCCTAAACGGTTAGGCCGATCCGGCTGAAATTTTGTAGGTTCCTTCTACCAATAGCTCGCAACACACAAATTTTTATCTTCCTATAAGAACTGGCAAGAAACTTCGCTGCAAATTTTTCAACATCGATCTCGAGTATCGCGAAACCTGTTACGACAAGACATATATTCGTACATCTACACCTGTTTACACATACATAATTTAAAGGTTAATAATTGGCTTCATATTTATATTATTATTAAATAGCTACATGTTTTTAAGTCGATTAAACACCCCTAAATTTATCGTAAAAGCAATATTTTTTCCAATTTTACAAAATTTTTACAACGAAAGTTGCTTTAGGCTACAAATAAAAACCCTGTGGAGGCGGTACTTAAAAGAATGCCTCCACTGCACCTCTTCCCATGCATGTCGTAAAAAGCGACTAAGGGATAAGAAAAAGATGACGTGCTAAAGGGTGACAGGCTCGCCACCTCTCACCTTGGCACGGTACTTCCACCGAGTCATGCAGCAGGTGGGTCTTCATGCCTTACATGCTGCTTGATAAGATATGTAATGTCTGTTTATTATCGAACCTTGCGAAACGTGGTGGTCGGTGTTGTGCTGTAATTTACAAGAGTTCTTGCCTCACAACACCGACTGCTCTGCTTACCCCGGTAGTTGGGATTCAGAGTGAGTGAAATGAAATTAATTAATTTGAGAAAAACAGAAGATCCGGGTGATAATTGATAAAATTAGATATTCCTTTATAGATACAAATTACAATGTAACATACGATTTTTTATTCATTTTTGAAGATTAGAAGATCAACACAGAATGCCTGCGTATAATAATAATAATTTATGATTTTAATATTGGATAAACATTGTTACGTAAAGAATGTCTCCGACAGGACGAATTTCCGCAAAAGAGCAGGCATAAAAGACGGCGCCATTTCAGCGGCAATGGAAAAAGATTCGGTATTGTAATTCGGCAGTGTGGTCTCCTGCGGCCGCTGGTGGCGCCGGTGGCGGGGCGGGGCGGTGGAATTGTCGCTCTTCGACGGGCGTCGAGTGCTGTGCCCGGGCTTTCCGCGCGAATAACGATCGGCGAGGAGAGCCCGCAACAAAACCAGAGCACGGCTTTGTTCGAGATGATCAGTGTTCGCTGGTTTATTGAGAAGTGTAGAGTAGATGGGCATAGCGGGATTCACACGTAAAACAGATGATCTTACAATATCGCCTTGCACCCTGCACTATTTAAAATTAAACGTCGAAAAGTGAAGCACCTTTTAACATGAAATAGAATGAAATATTACCTGTACAGTGTCTTTTGGAAACTACATAAAATCAAGTATATTTATTTTTTACTTCTTCATTAATGGATAGTAGAAATACGTCAGTTATTTTAATTTAAATATGTTTTATCTTTTAGTGTTATTTTTTTAATAATGCTTGGTTTTATGCTATGCATGCATGCATGTGCATGTTGCATGTGACTCATAATTTTGTAGAGATGAACGGGATTAACTCCCATGTGTGTTAAATTTCAGGGCGCTTACCTTAGAGCTGCTGCTGTTATCAATTCTCAGCAAATTCATTACTCTGTTTACTCAGTCCTGTACGTACGAGTATAATGAACGCGTTCGGGCGTCATAATCCATTGAAAATTGTTTCTCGCCCTTATAATAATGCGTAATGATGGCATTTGGAGCCATAAACGTATTAATAAGCATAGACTTCACATCATAGGCGCTCGATTGGTTCCCACTAAGATGGACCATTCGGCCCATGTCGCGTTGCCAGCCAGTCAATCGAAAGGGCGCAGCCGCGTCGAGCACATGTCATGTGTGGCGCATCGCGTGGGATTCAAACGACGCGCTAGCATCCCCCGTATCGCTCGGTTGGACACTCCGCGACCCTCGCTTTCACACGCTACCTTCCCCCATTCCTCTGCAGTTGGAACACGATTTCTTTGAAATTTTTTGCGTAGTGCACTCTCTATAAGTATATTTATTATCCCAAAGTTTGGAGCACGAGGTAATTTTAGATTTTCCGAATATTATTTACCCTAAATTCTTAAATGCCTTTCCCCACTGCACTGAAAAAAAAACTTTGGATGTCACTACCAAATTTTGGTTACCACAACCTGTTAATTTCGTTCAAATTTGAACAGCTTTCTAGATATTAAAACTACTACGTCTACATAGGAATGAATAAACCAAACAAACATTGTAATGGGTCTATGACGTCACCTAGTTCTATTATACTACATAGTAATGCCAACCACTTCAGGGTAAAACCTACTAAAGTTATTGTTGTCAGTACTATTATGAATCGCATATGCTACTAAACTCGTGGTAAATGCCTACTAAACTAATAATTATAATTACTATGGCAAATAGCATAGGCTACTAATCTCATGGTAATGCCTACTAAACTTATAGTTATTATTACTATAGTCAATTGTACAGACAACTAATCTCAGAGTAATGCCAATAAAATGTACGGTTATGTTTACTACGGTGATTGAAAAGGCTACTAATCTCAGTGCCCTGCCTACTACATCTATACTTATGTATGTTGTGATATGTGCGGAGTGAGTGAAATAAATCCTTTAGTGCACTGCACGCACACATTTGTGTGCATGTAGTGAACTTAGGAAGGCCCACTGCAAACTTACTAGACTTCCTTACTCGTCCATTACGCAGGAGAAGTCTACTTACACAACATTACACAGTAACTACTCGCACGGGTACCATATTTTTTTGTGTCTCAAGACCACGACAGCTTATCAAATAAATATTTAGGTATTTTATTTTTTAAGACGCTGAATGTATCACTCGTTCAGTTTTTGCTAAAAGTCTTGCTCCGTACATTGTACTACAATAATCAAAAGCGACAATAATAACAATAAAAGCGATTAAGGTGTTTGTTTTCATTAAACACCTAATATTTTTTAGAAATTATCAATAGCATCTGGCAATCGTAGCTACTACTTCAGCCCGGGCGCGATTCCGGATGTCGCGCTGCAATATCCGCTGGCAACACATAAAGAAATCACGACGCCTTACAACCAACAAGAGAAAAGAATCAAAATGGCTGACGGCGAATCAAACACATACGGGAGACTAGCAAGATTGGAGCTATCTTCTGTTAGAGTTTTGAATTGTTACAAATTGTATTAAAGTCACAACAAGTCATTATGACAAGACATGACAAGACAAAGTGTTTTTTTATATAAATCGGTTGTACATATATGATTCAACACATAAATATACGAACACATTTGAAAAAGATGTAACATTAGTGAAAGCAGTAATATTATGAAAGAATGTACTAATTGTGCGAGTCCCTCTCCACTAGGTTGAATACCCGTATCGAAGAGGTCTCATTTTATCGACACAAACAACACAAAACAACTAATAAATACAATACATAAATATATACTTGTATACAAATATTATAGATATATTTTATACTTGCAATCATATATACTTATTTGGTTATGTATCGATTTGACACAATTAGGATTCTGCATTCTGCCTCGCCATGCTTAATAATCACTTTTTCATCTCTTTCTTGAAATTGTAGCCCTGTATATCTTTACATTATTGGGAATTTTGTTATAAAATCGTGGACCAAGAAAAGAAACGAACCTCTGTTTGAATTTTGTTTAAATGCTTTCTGAAACTTATGCCCCTGAAGCTTTTTGCCTAGTATGAAATGAGTGGTGTGTTTTTATGAGTAAGTCTTGATTGGTATGATAATAAACAGCGAGTTTCAACATAAAGGATTGTCTTATATCAAGAATTAGACATTCCTCGAATAGCTTATCTAAGAGATACCTAAATGGCCTACCTAACATTACTCTGAGAACTGCTTTATGTGGTTTCTCTACTGGATCTAATAGAGTTTTAGGCACAACTCCCCAGACCATACTGCCGTAGTTAATTAAGGAGTGACAAAGTGCAAAATATACTGATATAGTGAAGACTGATCTAGAATATCTTTAGATTCCTTTGAAACGTGTATTAATTTACGTACACATCCAGATAATGAATTTCAAATAGGATTTCCAAGAAAGATGATTATCAATCAACAAACCCAAGTATTTTATACAGTTTACTCTTTATAGTGTCATAGCAACACCGAACATTGTCACATGCACTTTCGTGAACCATTATGTAATAATGTTTTTCTGGGTCCGTTTTTGAATTAATATTAAAACATAATTTTTTTTTTTTTTCATTAAACGTCAGTGCATTCATATTTAGCCAATCTAACCTTATTGAAGCCTTCCTGCGCAACACGGAAAACTTTATTCCAAGTAGAACCACTGAAAAGGAGAACTGTATCATCTGCTAATGTAATGACCTTACCACCATTGACTGAATATTCACAAAATCCATTAATATAAATAAGGAACAATATAGGACCGAATACGCTCCCCAGCGGGATTCCATAAGTTACCTGTAATGGATCGGATATATCATTGTTTACTTTAAACTGCTAACTTCGATATTTTAAGTAGTCTCTGAATCGCTCAATGTGTAATCCCATACTCTTCCAGTTTTGCAAGAAAGAGGGAAATTGATACAATATCAAATGCTTTACTCAAGTCGAGGAAAATATCCATCCATTTTTGGCCTTTGTCGAGGTTTGTTGATACAAAACTGGTTAATATGAACATAACATCTTCGGTGCTTCTCCCAGACATAAACCCGAATTCGTTTTTAAAAAGAAGTTTATTACATTCTAAATAATTAACAAGCTCATTATTATGCACTTATGTATTTGTTTTTGCTCATTTCTACATACATATATCGTGATATAAAATATAATACGAATACCGCACCGACGCGAACCCGGACGGGAGCACTTTAACCTTCTTTAAAAATAGGTACTTTTATTACCGAAATCCCAGCTTTAAACCATTGTGACCTTTTTGTTTATGAATATATCAGCACGACATAAAATTTATTGGATTTTACGATAAGTTTCCGTTTCCTCACAAAATCCCGTGGACGAGTAAAAATATAACAGAATCTTAATTTCTTAATACATAAAAAAACTGACAGCAATTCAGAGCTTCGTATTAATTTACGAAGTTCGATATTTCATGCAATTTCCAGCGATATAAAACATGTTATACAAATAATTCGCTATGTCGCCAAAAGTAGTCATAACTTGCAAGTCTTGGTAATTCAGTTAAATAAAACACTTGTTCCAAATTTTTCATTTACTTTTATTTTTAAACGTACATTTTTTTTCCCTAGTACGAATACATGCTCGACACCTTCTTTATATCTATAGTATTAATAGGAGAAACATCTCTTGTTTCATTATTTGAAATGCGTCGTTGATACATTCGATCAAAACGTCTATTGCAGGCACCTCTGTTTCGTACACCGACAACGTCGCCAGACGTAAAAAATCCAGGGGGTCAAGTCTGGTGACCGTGGAGTCCAAAGAATACGGCCGAGTCTTCTAATCCAATGTGTTTGGAAATGGGTTGTGCAAGTGCTCTCTCACCGTTTGTGGGTACTGTCGTTAGTGTGCCGGTGCGCCATAATTTTGTAAGATTTGATCTTCCTCGAAGACAGGCACTTCGGCCAGTAACTCTGGGAGATCATTTTGTAAAAATCTAGATACTGATCGTTCAGGCATGGCAGCAAATAACGAAGGGCAATAAGATGGCTGGTAATTACACCTGCCCAAACACTGACACTGATTTGCCTTTGGTAGGAAGTCGGCCTTTGACACGTGGGATTTGGCCTTTAATGCTCCAATGGTGCATGTTGTGCAGATTAAGATTTCCCTAACGGTTTAAGTTTGTCTTGCCATTCCACATATTTTTTTTCAAGAAGTCACAATCCTGCGTAAAAATCTACAGAACTGAAGACATCTAGAATTATCACCTTATTCGAGACCTAGAACATATGTAAATTAAATCCGTGAGTGACACTCACAATTGCACAAAGTGAAATTGTCAACTGTTTGATACGACTTAAAAATTAAAGTTCTACTAATTAGGTAAGTACCTTAAACAGCAGTGTAGTGAAAAGGATTTATTTACCTGAAGAAACTACCAGACTTTCCAAATTTTAAAATGGATTCTTTCCGCAATAATTCGTATAGGTACTCGTCGTAATATTTTCATAAACAATTGGGAGAATTCTTTCATCAACTGCGACAACAAGTTGTCTCACATGAAATCTCAGCTCCTGAACATTGAGATTGCCAGCCTCCCTCAAACGTCAAACTTTAGTAGAATATGTTTCGTGGTGGGGTAAACGTCGACGAGGATACGATCTTCATAAACTATTTGCGCTGTACGCTCCACGCCGTTGGCGCTGCCATACACCATCACCATTTCCACATACTTTTCGTTTATAAATGTAGGCATAGTAACGTTAACAAAGGCAAACTCAACAAAAACAGGAATAAGATAATAACAACAAAACAATGCAGAGACAACAGAACGACACACGGACACTTTCTAATAGGGCCAATTATCCGTGGTTGCTTCGCATACTGAGAGCGTTTTGCAGAGTATTTTCAAATTTAGAACATGTAACGGTCGCTCGAACACTTTGTTAAATTCGAACCAGGTTATGGTTAGAGTCTTGCAAATGATCCCTAATTTTGGCCACATAGTGAATGTTGAGTATGGCATGTGGTACCTATACCGTTGGAAAGGGCATAAATTAGCGAACTTTTTAAAAGAAAATGAAGCTCTCAATTGCTTTGAGTTTTTTTTAAGAAATTAAGGTTCTGTCGTGTTCTTACTCGTCCTCGGAATTTTGGGAGGTGACAACTCCTTTTCGTGGTGTTAATTCATCAAATAATATTTTTTTAGAACAAGGATACATCGCAAGACTTGTAACTTTTATTTCTTTTGTTTCGTGGTAATACTAAAATAAAGAAAAAAGTAATAAGGGTTTAAATCTGGGATTTTGGTAAATTAAAAAAAAAAACGTATCTCGATACCACGTGACACCTGACAACATGTGTCATGGATCAAAACCTTGGAAATTACCCTACTTACCTACAAAAAAAAATGGTCCGTCTATGTGCCTAACACCCTGTGTATGTTGTAAACAAAATAAAATCATCGAGACACGATTCCCAGGATGGATGAACATGTAAATTTATGTATTTAAGCATGTACGAAACCCTTAACGTTCGTGACCTACTCACACTTTCCCAGTTTTTATTTTATTTTATACTCCAGTCGTCCTTACAGCATCGACGGAACCGGTTACATTGCGATCGAGCATCACGGCGACTCAGCAGATGTTTGTTGACCCTAACTCTTGAGTTGATTCCACATCTTGTGTATGCGTATTAATAAATTAGGCATGAGTTTTCCAGAGTTTTAGAAGGACTAGGTTCGACATTTGTGTATTTCTACGACAAATGGATGGATGGCGAAAGCGTTGTGGTCTGAAAGAAGATATAGTGTCAAAGGATTGAGAAAGGAATGCTTCGGTGGTTCGGTCATGTTGAAAGAATGAATAATAGAATACTAATGACAGAAATTTTTGGAGCGTATGTAGTGGAAGAGTCGGTAAGGGTCGCCCTAGCTAGAAGCACGCACCTAGAACAGATCGAGCATTTTCTCAAAAAGGGGCAAGTGCGCTGTACCCGTAACTGACGAGCATGTATGAGGAATATTATGAGAGTGCAAGAAGCGGCAGAGGTCTGTCAGGATCGTGGCATGTGGAGATCCGTTATCTCTGCCTACCCCACTGGGAAACAGGCATGACGCTATGTATGTACCTATGTATGGATTGAAACTAACCCCTAAACGTCGTCCGATTTTTATAATTTTTTACTGTTGTAATAAGGAGTATCTAGTCTACGTACCTGTTACTTTTTTGTTTTGATATAAGCAATGATTTAGTAAAGCATTATAAAACTAAAATTAAAAAATTACAATGTTTTGTATGAAAAACTAATTTGAATTTATCTCCGAATTCTTATATTTTATCTAATTAAAAAAGTGACAGGTACGCAGATTGGATTATCCTTATTACAACAAATAAAACATTATATAAATCGGACAACGTTTAGGGGTTGGGAAAACATAAATGCCGAAGGTCGATTTTGCAACCTCTGTCCGCACTTAAATGAGTAGAAAACGATCTAAGAACAGTTAAAGAGGCTGGCGCAGCTTTCAGATGCCATAGTAATGGCCGCAGCGGCGGGAATGTTTAGCGATTATTGACGCCTATTAGTGCGGTAATTAGAAAGCCGCTTCACTAAGTACGGCTCTTATAGCTACAGTACGCTCGGTGGAATTTCATATTGGCATGTCAGTAATTTTGTAAATACACTGCCTCCCCTAGTGGCCCTGAGAACAAATCTGGGACCACAAATTGTTGTTTTACAAACTCGAGTGACAAAACACAAACCTCCGCAGGACAAACAGCCAAATAACTGCTTGCGCCGTTGGACTCGATCCAGCGTTGCGCCGTGCGACTAGTGGATGACTCCAACGTGTCCCGCGATCTAAAACCACTGCATCTCCTCGAGGATGTCGACTCTTTATGTGTGTTATATCGCTTGCTCCATGGGGAGTACTCGAAGGAGGTGTTTAACGCGATTCCGCCGTCCCCTTTCTTCATCCGCGCCAAGCGCACTGGGCAGGCATTGCATCCCTAAACGCTATAGACATACCGCTGATCCGTACCAATCGGTCCTGTGGGTATTTTATCTACAGAACCTTTAATCTCTGAAACGCTTTCCCTGCCCATATATTTACCTCCAATTACCGTCTTGAGTCCTTCAAGACCTCTATGGCATTCTGATTTTGTTTGAGTGGGTGACTGTAGGACTAGCCTGCGCATTTCACATTCGAGGATTGTTTTACCATAGTTTGATGACACCGTAGTATGATGTCGATAACAAACAAACAAACAACATCTCACTCTAAACGCATACACTTTATCCGTTCCGTCGCAGGTAAAAAATGGTTGGATCGGTCATCAGATCTTGATCGTCACTTTTCACTTCTTTTGTGGTCGTTTATGGTGAGTCTATGATAATTTACGACATTTCGTTTGTTTTCTTACCCCATTATAAATTTTGTTTGGCCTCAACGATATTTTCTGCTTCGAAGGGCACATCTACATAGTCGTTTGGAGCGCTGATCGTGCCAAGTTTCTCTTCATGCTCGTTTCTCACAGCACTGTCTGGCTGGCTGGCTGGACGCACGCTCTACCTGCCTGAGGTGTCACAACCTATTCTATTTTCATCGACTGAGCGTTGCGAAAGCGAGCGAGGTAGACGATTACCATCACAAAACGGATGCTGACTGGTCTAGCTACTGGGGCGAATCTCTCAATAGACTCAATAGATCCACCGTTGTTGACGTCGGGCTGTAGCGTGGAGTTCTGCAAATAGATTGCTTAGAACAACACTTTTCTTGTATTTTAGGAGACCTTCCTTACATTTATTTTTATTGTGAAATCGTGCTTTAAATTACATACATATATCACTCACGCTGAATCCCGACAATCGGGGTAAGCAGAGCAATCGGTGTTGTGCTGCAAGAACTCCGGTAA